>JAJOOH010008190.1:0-79615 GCA_029582605.1 Solanum gracilifrons
AAGCTTGGAACTTGGAGCAAGAGTCTCTTCAATCTTGAGGAAGGTTTTGGATTAGGGTTCTTGAGAGAACTTGAGAGAAAATGTGTCTAAGTATGGGAGAGGTGTTTTGGGAAATGTTTTAGAGATGGGAATTGAACTACTGGTATATAGAAAATAACATATTCCCTTTGTAAAAATGGTCCAACACTTAGAAAAAAAATGAGGCGGGTGAACAGTAAAACCGCTCACTGGAAATTGCCTTTCCTGCTGGAAAGATTTTACGAAAATGGGCATAACTTCTTCGTCCGAACTCCGAATGAGGTGAAACGAAGTGCGTTAGGTAGCTAACTCAAAGGGATTTCCATGTATATGTTATTGGCCACCCAATAATTTGTGTGCTAGGAGATATGACCCTCCAAAGTAGACCCTCGAAAAAGGCTTCACTTGGAAATTTCGGATTTTGATACGGTTGCTCTAAAATTTGGGTTAGACCCATTTCCCACTCAATTTGACCCCTTAAACAAGAATATGAAGTCGGATTTTCGAAAAACGAAACAGATTTTTTTTTATAGCTAAACAAGTTTCCAGTAACTTCCGAAGCACATTTTTAAGAACTTTTTGGGTCATTTCAGAAAGGTTTCTTCAATGTAATGTTATATCTTGAATTTGTAAGCTTAAGGCATCCTCTTCTTGTGGGAATGAAAGTGATCTTGATTGATGTACCTTGAATTGATAGGCTTAGGGCATCCTCTTATCGTGTAACTAAAGTATCTTGACCTAATGAACATTGAATCAGCGGACCTAATGGTGGTAGCCCTTTCATATAATGAATAATGAACCTTGAATCGGTAGACCGAATGGTGGTACCCCTTTCATAAATGATTAATGAAGTATTTTAAGATTATGTTTTGAACTGGTAGACCTAATGGTGATAAACCTTCATGATGAGTCTATGAATTACTAATGTAATGGTGAACCTTGAATCGGTAGACCTAATGGTGGTGGCCCTTTCTTAAGGATTTAATGAGCTATCCTAATGATGTACCTTTAATCGGTAGACCTAATGGTGGTGGCCCTTTTATGTGTGTAATGTACTTTGGTTCGGTAGTCCTAATGGTGGTAGTCCTCTCAAGTATAATAATGTCAATCAAAATGAATTACTCTATGGGAATGTAAGCTTTGCACCGAGTGGATATGGTAAGATGAAAGCTCTCTCCATGTTAGGCTGGGTTTCAATGAACATCTTCCTTATCCCAAAACTATGTTCCCACATAGGTTATTAGCGACTGGATCCACCTAAGCTAAAATGTTACTGGTCCTACCTTAAGAAAGCAGACCAATCTTTTACGATGTGGGACTGACACCAGATTCCATGGTTTTTTCACATGGTCTATGTCGGTTAATGCTTATTCCCATCATTTGAGCTACGTGCTATGGTTACTCAAGAGGTTCTATGAAGTGTGGGTGGTAGTATGGGATATCATTCATGCATTGCACGAGTAGGCTTTGAGAGGGCTGTGGTGTGTTTCTCTAATGTCTTAATGTCTAATGAAATGAATGTGCTCATATTGATGCTAATGAAGAAGGTTGACTTAAAGACTTAATTTAATGATGAATGCTTTACTTGGAAATGTTATTATGAGTTACTTTCATTTTCATGACTTATTAAATGTGAATGTTTCTTATCTATAAGTATTGACTAAACATGAGAATGAGAATGGTAAGTACATTGATAGTGGCCTCAAAGAGGTACTTAGTATGAATGGTGGTATGGGACATCATTCCTACATTGCACAAGTATAGCTTAGGGTTACTTAAGATAAAGGTTCTAATGTGTTGTAATGCCTTATATGTTAAATATGCTTGAATCCTATGCCTTTTTTACTAAAGTTCATGATGTTACTCAAAATTGGCATATAGCATGGTTTTTAACCAAAATGTCTTATTTAGCATGATTTTTGCATGGCTATCATAGTTAGTACATTTTTGTGTGCTAAACCATATTTCTTCTATTTTACTACAAAGTGTAGGTTCCGAAACTTAAGGTGAGTTCTAGCGTTCAAAGCTTGGATCCACTATTCTCCAAAGCTAGTGGTGAGTCCTCATGGTTCAGGACGAGAGTTCCTCAATTTTGAGTATCTTTTATTTCATTTTACGTTTAAGACTATGTTGAAGGGCTGTTACCCTATCTTTGACTTTAAAGTTATATTAGATGTCCATGTGAGACAATGTTTAAACTTCTACTATTTTAAATAAAGTTTTCGATTGTATGGATTAAAGTCTTAAATTTCGTACCATTTTCCTATGTCTTATGTTATGAATGTTATGAGGCTTGTATAAGGCTCTTCGGAGTCTTGTACGCTGTGTTATGTCTGGGGTATAGGCTCGGGTCCTGACAAATATGGTATTAGAGCACAAGATGTTGGGATGGGTTTTCGGATTGATGTCTCACAAGCCACGTCTAGTAGAGTCTTGTTCATGAGTGTGAAGCGCGCCACATTTATGAATGGGTGGCTATAAGCCGTTATGAAACTACACTTCTTTCATTACTCTTTAAGTCGTGCCTTAGAGTTTTAACTCTATGAAGTCCTTTTTCTAACCCTTCTCTTGTTTCTATAGGATATGAATACAAGAAGGGCAAACGCAGGAAATATAGAATAGGAGATTTTGAATGAGGGAGTTTCTCTCCAAGGTCCTCAAGTTCCTCAAGGCAACTAAGTTCCTATTGATCCTCCAGCCATGTCAAATGAGGAAGTTAGGTCGGCTCTTTTAATGATTGCTCAAGCCGTAACTACTCAATCCCAAGCTATGACGGCTCAAGCCAATAGGGGTGTTGAAACTCAAGTGAACCCTAATGTGAGCGCTATGGCTTCTAGTTGAGGGACTTTGTGAGGATGAATCCTCCGGTGTTTCTTGGTTCCAAGGTGGGAGAGGATCCCTAAGAGTTTGTGGATGAGGTGTATAAGGTTGTTGGAACTCTGGGGGTGACTTCGGTAGAAAAAGTGGAACTAGCATCTTACCAATTAAAGGATGTAGCTCAACTTTGGTTTACTCAACGGAAGAATAATAGACCGGTAGGAGTGGGTCCCATAGATTGGGAGGTGTTTAAGAAAGCATTCCTTGATAAGTTCTTTCCACATGAAAAGAGGGAAGTGAAGGTGGAAGAATTTATCAACCATAGGCAAGGTAGCATGATTGTTCAAGAGTATTCTTTGAAATTTACCCTATTTTCTAAGTATGCTCCATCTTTAGTGTCAAATCCGAGGGATGAGATGAGTAGACATGTAACGGGTGTGTCCGACCTAGTTGAGGAAGAATGGCGTACAACAATGCTCTATGATGACATGAACATCTCTAGGCTTATGGTTTATGCTCAACAAATTGAGGAGTCCAAACTTATGAAAAAGAATAGAGAAATGAAGAGATCTAGGTTCGATGAACAAGGTCAAACAAGGTTCAAAAAGAGATCCTCCAACCAAGATTCTTAAAACACTCCTAAGGTTAACCAAGAGAAACGTAGTGGACCTCCATTTCCTAAACCTACTTGCACCAATTGTTGAAAGAAGCATCATGGGAAATGCCTAGCCGGTATAAAGGGTGTTATGGTTGTGGAAAGGGTGACCATCAAGTGAAAGATTGCCCTACTCTTACGGTAAGGGGGAGAGAGGCCAAGTAAGCTTCTCTTAGTATCACAGATCCTTATGCTCCAAAGCATGGTTGTTTCTATGCACTTCGGGCTAGAGATGACAAATGAGCCCTTCCAGATGAAGGCACCGGTAAGCTGATAATTCCTTATGGTTGTGAATGTTTTATTAAGGTCCCTATTCTATTTTGTGTGATTTTCATGTTAACCTTAGTATGGGTTTGCTCCCAAGAGGGAGATGGTATGCTTAGAAGGCAAGGTTGTTGAGAGTTTCTATATCCTTATCACTTTCTTCCAATTCTGTTAAAGCTTGAGACCAACAGTTCCTTGTAGTTTGTTCATGTTTTGGAGTCATGTGTGATTTATGTGTTTACATGATCTCTTTGTGTTATGCATGTTTGATGTTTGCGTACTCAAGACACAACTTCAAATTCAGTGTCTACGATTGTACAATAGTAAAGTAACCCAACCAAGGGTTGGGGTCGAGTCCCAATGGAGTGGTTTTGAGAATTAATAAACAAATAAAATCTAGTTCTAATTAGTCATAGCTAAAAACCTTATCGAATAAAAAAATACTAAATAAAAAAGGGGTGATGCAAGAGTCAATCATCAATGGGGATTTGAGTTGATTAACAGCCAAAAAGAGCAAAAATATAAGAAAATAAGATATGGAGACGGGATTCTTGGGATGTGAAAGGAATACGGTATAGACTAAATTAACTGGTCCATGTTGTTGATGGTAAATTGTTGAACATTTGTGACTAGGCTAGACTATAGTGGGGGTAAATTCTCTCTCGAGCAACTTACCCCGAATCAACTCAGTTTCTCTCGAACACCGAGTTGCCTCACTAAGTACAACCTCCGCCTTAGCCCATTCAGTCTCTCGAGCTGAATGTGTGGGAGAAGGACTAGGATTCACTCTCTTGAGCTGAAACTTATGTCGACCCAATACCACTAGCTATCAATTTAGTAGTCTTAGTTTACGACCACTCTCTCGAGCAAGACAAAACACTAAATTGAAATCATATTTGCAACTACAATTCCATTAAGTTCATACAGAACTACTAAACGAAATCACATTTAAATAACAAATAAACCATCAACAAGCAAAACCCAACAGATAATCTAACCCATATTCACAAAATCACACCCCAAGAATTGAGGTTTTAGCTAGACATGTAAAAGTGATATAAATCAATACCAATATCAGTTTTCATCAACTGGGTATGAATAATTATGTCTTAAAACACATCAAGAGTGAAGAATCTTTGAGACCCACACCCAATTTCTTAGAGTTGAAACCCTTTGAATCTTCAAGGTTTTAGAACAAAGTCTCCAAAACCCTATAAAACCTGAAACTGAAAATATTCTAAGTCTCTATAAAAATCTTCTATGACTTGATACTAAAATAGCTTAATACTAATATAA
Organism: Solanum gracilifrons; assembly: GCA_029582605.1. Lineage (NCBI taxonomy): Eukaryota > Viridiplantae > Streptophyta > Magnoliopsida > Solanales > Solanaceae > Solanum > Solanum gracilifrons. Next base: position 5,051 of record JAJOOH010008190.1, read on the forward strand.
CAATGTAAACAAGTATTTATAGTGTTTTAAAATCTGTGATGCAGCGAATCACTCGGCGTAGTTAGTCGGGATCGCCGATACACTCGGCGATCCGACTTTTGTTCGATTTCATCGTCTACTTGATTTAGCCTTCAGCCTCTTCATGCTTTGAGTCGTTGGGAGATATGGTACTGTTTTGCGGAACTGCTCGGTTACACGTCGACTGCTCTATTTCATCGCCCACTTGATCTTGCCCTTCAGGGCTCAACATACTGGAACAAAAGGCAATCTCCAGGCCGATCGGCGACTCGCCAACTGGGCTCGGTGATCTTTAGGCCTTCATTTCTTCGTTCTTTTTGGCCTCCTTGTTCCTTCTTGCCAAGTATTGTCCATGCTTTGCCTCAAACTCCAAGTACCTGAAACGTAAGGGTTTTCATCAAATATTGAGACAAAATATGCATTTGAGGACACTAATTCTACCAAAATATAGCCCTAAATAAGTCCAATTTGTGGACTAATCAATGTTCTTGATGAATTCATATTTAATGAGAAAATGAGTTTTTTTATGATTTATGTTTCTCATGTTGATGTGCATTCAGTATGAGTTGCCTATATTCTTCATGAGATTACTTGTTGAATATGCTTAAATGTGCTTTTGACAGTAATTGCATATTTTGCTTCATGATGCTATGATGAGCATGATTTGAGTTGGAGAAAGTAATTCCTCCAATGAAATCAGAAATGATGATGTTTTCATGCATAATGGGTAGTTGATGTAGTTCTTACTTCCTTGTGTTGCGTTGATTATGTTAAGATTGAGTCGATGTTTCCTCCTTCGAATGGTGCATTATTTTGATGTTGCATGCATGATGGGCTGCTAGTCTTGAATATTTATTTTCGTAAGTTGTCTAGAAGTGTCATTCGAGGACGAATGTTCCCAAGGGGGAGATAATGTAACACCTCAGAAATTGGTAAGTTGAATTAGAGCCTAAATGTGAGGGTTAACATCAAGGTACGTGTTAGACCCCATAGTAAGAAGATCATCTGAGGTTTGATTGAGGGTTCCAAGGGCAAGTTCCAAGGTAAAAAGGGGAAAAGCCTAAGCCAAAGGCCAATGCAACTGTGTAATTATTGAAAGGCTATTCTCAATTATACACTTGTGAATGAGGATGATATAATGTGAAAGGTTTCCTCAATGTAATGGTATACCTTGAATCGGTAGGCTTAGGGCATCCTCTTCTTGTGTGAATGAAAGTGATCTTGATTGATGTACCTTGAATTGGTAGGCTTAGGGCATCCTCTTCTCGTGTCACTAAAGTATCTTGACTTAATGAATTAACATTGAATCGGTAGACATAATGGTGGTAGACCTATCATGTAATGAATAATGAACCTTGAATCTGTAGACCTAATGGTGGTAGACCTTTCATAAATGATTAATAAAGTATTCTAAGGCTATGTTTTGAACTGGTAGACCTAATGGTTGTAGCCCTTCATGATGAATCTATGAACTACTAATGTAATGAGAAACCTTCAATCGGTAGACCTAATGGTGGTGGCCCTTTCTTGAGGATTCAATGAGCTATCCTAATGATGTACCTTGAATCTGTAGACCTAATGGTGGTGGCTCTTTCATGTGTGTATTGTACTTTGGGTCAGTAGATCTACTGGTGGTAGCCCTCTCAAGTATAATTATGTCAATGAAAATGACCTACTCTATGGAAATGTAAGCTTAGCACTGACTGTATATGGTAAGATGGAAGTATCTCTCCTCATGTTAGGTCGGGTTTCAATGAACATCTTCCTTATCCCAAAACTATGTGCCCACATAGGTTATTAGCTAGTTGATCCACCTAAGCTAAAATGTTACTAGTCCTACCTTAGGCAAGTAGACCAACCCTTTATGGTGTGGGCCATACACCAGATTCCATGGTTTTTTCACATGGTCTATGTCGGTTAATGCTTATTCTCATCATGTGAGTTACGTGCTATGGTTACTCAAGAGGTTCTATGAAGTGTGGGTGGTAGTATGGGATTCTATTCATGCATTGCACGAGTAGGCTTTGAGAGGGCTATGGTGTGTTTCTCTAATTCCTTAATGTGTAATAAAATTAATGTGCTCATAATGATGCTAATGAAGAATGTTGGCTAATAGGCTCAATTTAATGATGAATGTTGTACTTGGAAATGTTATTATGAGTTACTTTCCTTGTCATGACTTATTAATTGTGAATGTTCCTTATCTATGAGTATTGACTAAAGATGAGAATGAGGAATGGTAAGTACATTGATGGTGGCCTCAAAGTCGTACTAATTATGAATGGTGGTATGGGACGCCATTCCTACAATGCACAATTATAGATTAGGGTTACTTAAGATAAAGGTTCTAATGTGTTGTAATGGCTTATATGTTGAATATGCTTGAATCCTATGCCTTTTATACTAAAATTCATGATGTTTCTCAAAATTGGCATATAGCATGGTTTTTAACCAAAATGTCCTTTTTAGCATCATTTTTGCATGGCTATCATACTTGGTACATTTTTGTGTGCTAACCCATATTTCTTCTATTTACTACAAAGTGTAGGTTCCGGATCTTAAGGTGACTTCTAGTGTTCGAAGCTTGGATCAAGTATTCTCCAAAGCTAGTGGTGAGTCCTCATGGTTTGAGGACGAGAGTTGCTCATTTTTGTGTTTCTTTTACGTTATTTTACGTTTCAGATTATGTTGAAGGGTTGTGACCCTATCTTTGACTCTAAAGTTGTATTAGATGGACATGTGAGACAATGTTTAGACTTCCACTATTTTAAATAAAGTTTTTGATTGTATGGATTATAGTTTTAAATTTCGTACTATTTTCTTATGTCTTGTGTTATGAATTCTATGAGGCTTGTATGAGGCTCTTCGAAGTATTGTACGTCCTATTACGTTCAGGGTATAGGCTCAGGTCGTGACACTCCCTCGAGAAACAAAATCAGTTGGTTGTTCCATATAGACCTCTTCTTGAAGATAACCATGTAGAAAAGATCCTGAATGTCCAAATGATAAAGAGACGAATGATCAATTACATCCATAGATCGAAAAAGGACATATGCTACTATAGTCTTAGGAGAGAAAGTGTCACTATAATCTATCCTAAATAGTGAGTATACCTTATACCTTTTGATAACAAGGTTATCCTTATAATCAACCTCCTTGTCTAGATCAAGTTTGACTGCATAAATCCAACGGCAACCTAAAGAAGATTTACCTGTAGGAAGGGATACAAGCTCTAAAGCACCACTCTTATGAAAATATGATATCACATCAATCATAGTCTACTTCTATCCAAAATGAGAAAGTATTTCACCTATAGTCTTAGGATGAAAATAGAGGACAAATGATACAAAGGCAAAGTTGGGTGATGATAGATGATGATAACTCAGTTTTGGCAAGTGTTATTGATGTCGAGATTTGTTGTTGCAGGTATTATTGATGTCAATGTCTATTCCGACAACTGTTATTGATACCAAGGTCTATTTCAGTAAATGGTATTGATGTGGAGTTCTATTCTGGCAAGTAATATTTAGACTGATGTTTGTTCTAGCGGATGTATGGATCTTGGAGGTGTCCCATGGATCCTGATTTGATGGTTGTGATTGACGAACTTTATTATTGTGATTGATGACATTGATTATTGTTATTGATGACTTTGATACTTATGATTAGTTACCTTAATACTTGTGATGTTATGAAATCTAATTGTTGGACTATAACTATGGAACCTTGTAAACTGTATATTTTGAACTTTTAGGTTGAGTTGATTTATGTGCAAGTTATATTTGTGGTGGTTCTATTTGAATGAAATGGTTCTCGTATTTCAAACTAGTTTTATCTGGTATTTAGTGGGTTGCTTGTTGGGTTCCGTGTTGTTTGGTACTCACTCCTTGATTCTACACTCTTTTAGGGTTCCAAGCTCGGATCGATCTGATTACCTTTCTTCTGTCTACGGACGAGGTTTTCTGTGGATACTTGGAAGGTAGTTGCTTGTCATCCCACTGGGCCTCTTGTTACTTATTTATGTTCTTGTGTTATTTGAAAAACAAAGACATTGAGACTTGTATTTATCTTTAAAATTCTATTATATTACATTGTGACTTGTACACGTGACAACAAGGTTTTGTAGGTACTTGAGAATGACTAAATTTTCCGCATTTCTATCATATTTTTGGGTTTAGGATGACTTGTTCTTGTGCAATTAGACGAGTGTCATTACGTCCATTTTTGAGTCGTGATAATATTGACATCAAATAACACTTTATTCGTGATTTGTTTCAAGATAAAGAGATAGTGATTTATTAGTGTAAGACTGAAGAACATGTTGCTAATATTTTCACAAAGCCAATAAAATTAAAGTTGAAGAACATGCTAGGCATGGTCACATTTGAAGATGTTGGTTTAAGGGAGGAAACTAAGAATAAGATTCTTTAGTAGTTTAGGAATTGCTATTTTTAGTATTTATTTAATTGTGTTTAATTAGGATTTGTTAGTTAAGGAGGTTTTTTAGTCCTAGATTATTTTAGATTATTAGTATTATAAATAGGGGTGTCTTATTACATATTTTCAATATAGTGAGATACAATACCGAAAGACACAAACTATAGAGAGATACAATAAAGAGAATGAAACAAATCAAATTCTCAATACAGATACATAAACATTATATATTCATTGGTAGCCAAATTATATTAACAACACTTAAACTCTTGGATTGCAAATAACTAAGAAAAGAGATAAGAGAGTGAATCCTAGTCCTTCTCCCTTAAACTCTTTGTGGTTTAGCCTCAGGCCCAACATCTTGATTAACCGTGTTCACAACAATACTCCCCCCTTGAAATGAGAACCTTGTCCTCAACTAACGAGGGAAATATAAAATTCTCATAAATTAATTTCTCTAAATAATTCAACACAATAATATTTGTTTTGTATAAATTCTTGGCCATGTTATAAAGCATAGAAGGAAATGGCACATACAGGTCTCGACGACAACTTCTGGAGACATGTAACAAATTCCAAGAAGTGATGAAATACCTTAAACAGGTAGCATTCCCACATTGGTTCGAATTGGATCATTGTTCCAATGAACAAATATAGAGGAAGATTTAGCAGTTCTAAAACAAATCATAGAAACAACCATTTGAACCAAATTAGATGGCAGAAAAACATCCATGAAAGAGAATGGAAGGTTCATCCCTGTTTTCTCCATATAACAAAAGGCACTACACCCCACATTATGCGTACGAATAAAAGATGACAACCAATTTCATGGCGTTGAGAAATTTGTCTAACTGTACAACTTCTTTGTAATAACAGTCACACTGATAGACATGATGAAGAGCTTGATATGTCCATGGAAGTTTTCTATCACTCGTGAGGCTGTGATTTGCCACTTCGTGTACATCTGCATATGGGGCACTCACTAGAAAGTCATTTGCACTATAACGTTCTCACCATTTTACTGGTAAAACATGAAAAATCTTCTCATTGGGATATCCTTTTGTACAAACTAACTCAGTTGTAGCAAGGAGAAAGAAGGTAGATTCAGGTCATTTGGCAGATCCAACAACATAGTAGACAAATACAATGTGAATGTATCGAAGGAATAAAGATTGGTCACTAGATCGTTGGTCATCATTCACACTAGGATGTTCCTGCTCTCTATCTTTCACATTTGAAGAACAACTTTTCATGTCTTGTGCAAGCACAAAATGAATAAAATATCCGAGAACATTACAAAATACATGTGACCAAACGAATAATTTTTTGAAGTACACGACATAATCTTCGTGTTTAAAATAAAAACTGGCATATAGGACCAGTAGGTGTACTTCTCTTCCAAAGTAATGACTCTTGGATACATTATAGCTATAACCAACAGAGAACCCAATGGACAGGTTTTGTCCACTTGTAATTGTGGAATATGAACCCAAATGTTCTAATGGTGCCAACGTCAACTCATGTGTTGTTGGGTGTAAGCAAAACCATGTACGATTTGATCTTTCAATTGATGAAACAGTGGTAGCACCTTTATCTTCTTCAGTAAAATGTCACTAATATCCACAACATCAATTTTATTTTCTATTATTTTACTAATAAAGGAACATGCAAGCAAGTGACGTCCAGGATCCCATACTTCTGTCTCAGAGAGAATGTAAGCAATTATGCCTAACAAGTCAGTAAGTCCTAATATGTAGTATGACTTCTGATTGACATGAAATACTAGGAAGTACTTAGGACGTATCTCGTCCATATGTCGTTTAGCAAACTGAGAGCATCCCCTTCCAAAGTTGTTGAATAAACTTGAGCAATCAGTTGCAAAATTAGAGATATTATGTTCAGTTTGGATCGACTTAAAGCTACATATGTTTTTCCCACGGACATCTCCAGAAATTCACAGAGGTGCCTCTTGTCCAGTATCAAACCAATGGCAAGAATTCCACAAGGTTGACATAATAAACTTATCATGATCCAAGTAACTCGAGGCAACACAAAATACCAAATTGTACAATGTAAGCAAATTAGAGCCAGGATCAAAAGGAAACTCTAATCCGAATTGGTAAGGTGGAAAAAGATTCAAAATTAAGACTCTACTGGTTATCCCTCTAGCTAGTTATAATCATGGGGTAACTGCAAGTTGAAGGTATTGGAAACATTTTCTTCCAGAATTGAGCAAGCTTGAGTTCATGTTGAGGGTAAACTTTTCCATCTCTGATGGTAACAATTTCCTCTTCATCATTCTTGTATTCACCTTCTGTGGATCCTCAACTTCAAGTCGACTAAGCTTGCAGGATATATCAATGGAACTTGTGTCATTAGGTCTTTCAGATAAGTCATCAAACACCTTGGGCACATTGGTTTTGTTGTTGCCTTCAGATTTCTCATCACAGTATTGCCGTTAAGGTGAGTTGGTTATATCACTCCATTGTGGAGAAACATATGCAATATCCGACGTAAGTACATTAAATTCAGCATATCCCAGTGAAACATCCTCAAAATGACTTTGGTAGTCAATCACGAAGGTTAACTGCCCACTATTGAGCAAGTAACATCTTTGTGATTCCACATGTTGTTTACAAAATTGAATCATTACCATCGCAGTAAAGTGTTTCCAATCTGCCAATTGCTTGTTTTGAAAAAGCCATCAATACCACTCCAAAGCTTCCCCATCGAGATAAAATGAGTTGAAAGATAGCTTGTACTTCTATGTGATTTCATAAAATTCAAAGTAGTGTTCAGCCTAGAAAATCCATGCCTCTATATTATCACCACAGAAACATCCAATTTTTATGGATGTATGCTTAAGACGAAACATCGGTGGTGTCGGAGGCGGACCTCTGTTCTCATTCATCAAAACTTTGTTTTAGGGCCTATTAGTTGCAACTTTTCCAACCAACTACTTTAGTATTGAACGAATTTCAGACATCTCTTTTGACCACGAATCCTCCCTGGAGTTTATCAAATCATAAGGAGTTTGCAATATTTGGTCCTCCATTAAAGACCTCTGGATGAAAGCAGCAATGAAACAAACCGAATTCTCAATACATATACATAACCATTATATATTCATTGATAGCCAAATTATAATAACAACACTTAAACTCTTGGATTACAAATAACTAAGAAAAGAGATAAAAATGGGATGAGAAGTTTAGACTCTAGAAAGAAGATGAGAGGAACAAACTGTTTCTTAACAATATGCATAATTCTCCAAAACCGCCGATGACAACCCTTTAAAGTCTACTATACCTGGATCCCAAGCAAAACTAGTATTGGGTTGTCTAATTCTTAGGCCTCTTTGTGGTTTAGCCTTAGGCCCAACATCTTGATCAACCGTGTTCACAACAAAGAAACACAGAGAGATACAAGAGTTTTATGATTATAGAATAAAACCACCCTACCACTTCATTATAGATTAATAAATTTCTTCTATATAACCATTATTGGATCTTTTACTTGCGCATATATTATTACTTTGGGTAATCTTATTTTCTTCACAGAAGAATAAAATTGAGTTTTCTTCTTCATTTAAATTATGGAGGATGGAAAGAAATGTCAAAGAGGAACCCGGAAAACAAATAATGTCAAATCAAAACGAAGTTAATAACATTTACCTGATAGAACAATATTACACGCATAGAGAGCTCTAATACTACTTCCTCAGTTTCGACTTCTTAATTGTCCGTTGATTTCATGCACAAATCGATTTTTTAATTGCCAAACAAATTACTAAGGAAGAAACATAAGGCTACATATATAAAATCACGTATTTAGCAGATTTTCATCAATAAATTTTTTTAATATCATTTTTGTTGATTTATTTTTATATTATTATATATAAATTATTTGTTTGTTAGTAGTGAAATAATGTTTATGGCTTTTAGTGTTTGATAAATTCCTTAAAGATGTTTGATAATGTATAAAAAAAATTGAACGAAAAAATGAAGTTTATAAATTTTGTGCATTGCTTTTTTGAGGTGCGATATAATTTTTGATACATTTTTCGTATTGTTCACTATTTTAAACACTAAGTTTTAAATTTTTTGTACTTCAAATGCTTATGTACGTCTTAAGTTAAATTTTATTTGAATTAGCTTATAAATTTAGAAGTACATCATTCACTACATAAATACTTATGTTTGAAGTTAAGATTTAGCTATTAGAATTTTTAAACTTATTGCAACATTGTGTATTTTCTTTGGACTTATTGGACTTTTGGAAATGTGTAATGTTAAATTGATTTAGACGCTAACTTCAAATATGATTCAAGTGTCTTGTTATGGTTGTACTATAGTTAAAAAGTTAGAATTGGTACTTAAAATCAACAATGGTGAAATTGTTTGTCAACACAAATGACACCTAAAGGTCCTTCAATGCCTTCTAAGGTGTCTGCAAAGTCAAAAAAATGTATTATAAATTTAAATATTATTTTAACTGAAGGAACTTATTATTGATTTATTAAATACACAAGTAGATTTTCTTAAGAAAATAACATTTGGGACACATTGTTGCGATGAATAACAACAATTATTTCATGAATTCATTTTGTTGTCTCGTCTGCAACATTGACAAAGATTCAATTATCTTTAATATTTTGGGGCATAGAGTGGTGTTTATTCTTAAATACTTGCTTATCATAAATTTTGAGAGTTAGTGTAACACTTCGAAAATTTAAAAATCCAGTTGAAAAGAAAGTTGTAAAGTTTTACTAAAGCATTAATATGTGAGTCCTACCTATGGATCTTAGGAAGTCCTACGGGCCGTAGGAAGTCTTACGGGCCGTTGAAAGGAAGTCATAGACCTACAGATTAATTCTTAAAATATAACGATCCGAGGTAGCCCCTAGGCGTAACATGGAGCATAGGACCCCGAGAGGCCCCATACAAGTGACATAGATTTCATCATACAAGATAATAGAATAAAAGAGATTAAGAGAAATATTTCAAAATCTAAAACTTTTATGAAAGTAAAATAGAAGTCTAAACATCATTTCAAAGACATCTAGTACATAAGAACGAATCTATGCGTAGCCTGTACATCATGTTCCAAAAGTGAAAGTAAGGAAAGACCGAAAATAATAAATGTCCGGTCCTCGAAGCATGAGGACTCCCCAAAGCTCGGAATATCCTCGAAGAACTCTAGCCACGGAACTGGGAACCCTGACTGTTAGACCCTACATTAGGGGAAATGTAGGCAAGAGTATGTGTTAGTACAAACATGTACCAAGTATGATATTTAAGAATAAAGACATATAAAGTCATTCTTGAAAGGGGAATTTTCATGAGCATACAATGGTCAAACTAAAACATGAATCTTGAATGTTAGAAAGCATAAGTCGTAAAACATCATCAATGCAAGTGAACATCATTTTAAACATGTATGAGATTCTTCCTTGAAGTAACCTTGCTTTATCTTAACTTGCTTGTGGAAAGTAGCCTTAACCGACATGTAAGACCATGTAAGCTATGGACATGGAATCTGGTGTCTCCATCACCAAAAAGGGTTGTCCTATTTTCTAAGGTAAGGACAATGCACTTCTAGCTTATGTGGATCCACTAACTAATGTCAATCTACACAATTCTATGTTGGCACATAGTTTATGGGACACGAATAATCTCCACTTGTCATCTCGTTACAAGGCTTAACTTCCACGGAATAGTTCTTAATCATATTCATCTTAGCTCTTACAGGAACATGGGTAATCGCCTCTTGTCATTACATCATGTGACATGGGTAATCACCTCTTATCTTTCAATTAGAGAGCATAGGTAATCGCCTCTTGACTCAACATTAGAACAACTCCTTATCACTGGTTCATTTTAAGTGGGAAGGCCTTTCAACCACAAGAACCCTTATTATGTGAGAAAACCTTTCACAATCATGGTTTCATGTGCAAAACATGGGAATTACATGGGTTCATGGGGAATCATCATGATATTAACTCAATTCATGCATAAAAGATAATAGATCATTGAATTAAATCAATAATTAAGAGAACTCATAACATAGAAGAAAAACACTAACTCAATTGGGTATTTCTAACTTTAAAAATTGGAGAAGTTGGAAAGTCCATGAAGGAAAGGGCTCCACGGATGAAAACCATCATACATGAATGCCAATTGCTTAACTTCAATGGTGGAATTGAAGACTTGACTTGAAACCCTAAGTTGGACCCTTCTTCTTCAAGTTTTCTAGAGAGGGAAATATTTGAGACTAAAACTTGTTCTTTTTGGTAATTGTTGAAAGAATGACTTGAATAGGTTGATTATGGGTTAAAAAAATTATATAGGGGTTCTAGGTAAGGATAAAATGGCACAGTATCAAGATATAATAAATTGGAAAGGACCCAAAATACACTGACTTACAACTGACACGACCACCCCACCGCAGCCTACACAACTTGTGTAAGGGACCACAACCCATTGTGGCCACCATGGTCCTTGGGCAGTGGCCCCTGAAGGCCTCCATGATCACATTCACGCCTCATGAGGCCTACCAAGGGTGCCAAATGGGTCATGGGAGGGGAGCGCTCCTGGACAGCTTTTGGAATTTCTTCACGGAAACCACTATGGGGCATGAAGCTCACCACGGGCTGTTAACTCCCTTCATGGGAGGGAAACCTACGAGGTAGGTCCTGGGCACCTCACCAGCCCTCCGACAGACCTTGATCCTCTTCACGTCCCGTCTGGGGATCCGTGAGTAGTTCCATGGTCCACATTTGGGCTTGTGAGTTACCCACTTGACCCTTCCTAGTCCTTCTTAAATTCTAGGTGTGTCACATTATCTCCCCCTTGGGATCATTAGAACTCGAATGAGATTTAACTTATCAGAAGGAATATAGGAATTCTACATAACGCCCCAGCATGCATGAAATCATATAAATGCACATATTCGACAATGAAATATCAACTCCAAGCTAAAACATGTTCAAAACATCATATTATGAAGTCTTTATGGAACTCATACAAAAATGCACATAAACATGTAGAAATCAAACAGGTCGACTCATTTTCTCAAAACTTAAGCTTTTCATGAATATGCATAAATGAGTAAATCATGGGAATTATCTAGGACACATGACACCGAAAGAGTAATCCTTTAGGAACTTAATACCTCAACCTAGAATAGGGGTAGAAGGAAATAGATGAGGATAACGGGACATCATATCAACCTCGGCCTCCCAAGTAGCACCCTTAACAAATTGATTCCTCCATAAAATTTTACTGAAGTAACTTATTTATTCAACTTCTTGACTTGCCGGTCTAAAATCTTAACCGGAACCTATTCATAAGAAAGATTCTCCTTAACTTCCAAATCTTCTAAGGGAATTATAGATGCAGGATCACCAACACATTTCTTCAGTAAGGAGACATGGAAAGCAGGATGTACTGATGTCAATTCATTAGGCAAATCAAGTTCATAAGCAACCTTGCCAATTCGCTTCAAAATTTGATATGGGCCTACATATTGGGGATTAAGCTTCCATTTCTTGCGAAACCTCATTGCACTCCTCATGGGTGAAATTTTCAAGTAAACCCAATTATTCACATTAAGCTCAAGATCTCTTCTTCTAATATCATCATATGAATTTTGCCGACTTTGAGCCGTTTTCAACCTTTCTCTAATAAGTCAAACTTTCTCCATAGCATCGTGTACAAATTCTGGGCCTTTCAAGGTAACTTCGCTCACTCCAAACAAACTTATAGGAGATCTACACCTCCTACCATACAATGCCTCAAATGGAGCCACACCAATACTTGGGTGATAACTATTGTTATATGCAAACTCAATCAAAGGCAAATGATCATCCCAATTACTTTCGAAATCAAACAAACAAGCTCTCAACATATCTTCCAAAGTTTGGATAGTACACTCTGCTTTCCCATCGGTTTGTGTATGAAAGTTCGTACTAAGTTTAATACGAGTACCAAGACCCTTTAGCAAAGATCTCCACTTTGAGCCGTTTTCAATCTTTCTCTAATAAATCAAACTTTCTCCATAGAATCTTGTACCAATTCTGGGCCTATCAAGGCAACTTCGCCAACTTCAAACCAGCCTATAGGAGATCTACACCTCCTACCATACAATGCCTCAAATTGAGCCATACCAATACTTGAGTGATAACTATTGTTATAGGCACTCAATCAAAGGAAAGTGATCATCCCAATTACCTTTGAAATCAATCATACAAGCTCTAAACATATCTTTCCAAGTTTGGATAGTACGCTCTACTTGCCCATCGGTTTGTGGATGAAAGACCGTACTAAGTTTAACACGTGCACCTAGAACCTTTTGAAAAGATCTCCAAAACTGAGAAGTGAATTGGGTACCACGATCAGAGATAATGGATATAGGTACTCCATTCAACTTCACCATTTCTCTCGAGTACAACTTAGCATAGTCCTCTGCCGAATAAGAAATATTGACGGGAATGAAATGACAGGATTTCGTCATTCGATCTACTATAACTCAAATCGATTCATGTTGTCGCCGGGTGCGAGGCAAGCCAATGATGAAGTCCATATTCAAATCTTCCCACTTCAAAGTAGGAATGCTAATTTCATGGGACACGATTCCTGATGCTCAACTTTCACTTGTTGACAATTGGGACATTTAGCCACAAATTGCACAATATCCTTTTTCATCCTATTCCACCAATAGATCTCCCACAAGTCACGGTACATCTTGGTGGCTCCTGGGTGAATGGAATATTGAGAACTATGGACTTCTGCTAAAATCTGCTCTATCAAGTAATTTATATTGGGAACACACAAACAACCTTGATAACTAAGTGATCCATCTCCACCTTGGGAGAAAGGCTCTACGGACACCGCTTCCTTTAATTCAACAAAAGTAGGATCAAGACCTTTTTTACACTTCTTTCAACTACAAAGGACGATTTTGAACTATATTGTGAACCATAACACCACATTTAGTAGAGTCTACTAATTGAACACCCAATCGGGCCAATCAAGGAACATCTCGAACCAACTCCTTTTTATCATCATCAATGTGAGCAACACTACCCATTCATAACCAACTAAGTGCATCTGCTACCACATTTGCCTTACTGGGTTGATAGAGGACAATCATATCTCTATCCTTCAATAACTCAAGCCACCTACTTTGGAGAAAATTTAGAATCCTCTGATTAAACACATATTCCAAAATCTTGTGGTCAGTAAAGATATCCACGTGAACACCATACAAATAATGCCTCGACATCTTTAAGGCAAATACAAATGCCACTAGTTCAAAGTCATGGTAGGATAATTCTTCTCATGAATCTTGAGTTGGCTTGAAGCATAGGCAATGCCTTGCACATTTTGTATAAGCACACATCCTAGCCCAATTCTCGAGGCATCACAATAAACAACGAAACCATCAGTCCCTTCTAGTAAAGTCAACACAGGAGCGGAGGTAAGTCTATCCTTCAGTTCCTCATAACTCTTTTCACATGCTTTGAACCATATGAACTTATCCTTCTTTTGAGTCAGCGCTTTGAATGGAGAGGCAATCGACGAAAACCCCTCAAAAAACCTTTTGTAGTAACCAGCCAAACCTAAGAAGCTTCTAATATCTGAAGAGGATAGAGGTCTAGGCCAACTCTTAACCGCATCCGTCTTCTTAGGATATACCTTAATACCCTTAATTTAAACAATATGACCAAAAAAAGCCACAGACCTTAACCAAAACTCGCATTTTTTAAACTTCGCAAAGAGTTGTTGTTCCTTGATGACCTGCAACACAATCCTCAAATGCTCGATGTGATCATTCTCACTTATCGAATAAATCAATACATCATCAATGAAAATAATTACAAACATGTCAAGGTATTCTCTAAACACCTTATTGATCAAATCCATAAAAGTTACGGAGCGTTAGTCAAACCAAATGATATTAGCAAAAACTCATAATAACCATACCGAGTTCAAAAAGCCATCTTCGGAATGTCATCTTATTTCACCCTCAATTAGTAATAACCCGATCGAAAGTCAATCTAGGAAAACTAACTCGCTCCAGGAAGTTGGTCAAACAGGTCATCTATCCTTGGGAGAGGATACTTATTCTTAATGATTACCTTGTTCAACTACCGATATTCTGTACACATACAGAGAGAACAATCTTTCTTTCAAATAAACAAGACTGGTGTCACGACCCAAGGGTACCCCATAGACATAACATGGCATAAGGAATCCTGAAGGACCCATGTAAGCCACTTAGCTTATCATCATCACATAAGAATAGAATAATAAAGAATAAAACACAATTTCAAGTCTCTATGAAGTCTTTCATAAAGTTAAAGCGGAAGTCTAGACAAAGTCTCAATAAGCCAACTACTATAATCGGAGTCTCAAAATACTAGGGTCACAACCCTTACAATAGAGAATATGAAGAATGTCTAGTACAACTAGAGAAATGAAACAACACTAAAAGCTCTTGTCCTCAGATCAATGAGGACATACCACAAGCTTAAAGAGTAGTCAACCCAAACTTGAACTAGAATGAATCGCCTTAGATGCCAGAACCTACCTTAGTAGAAAAATAGAAGAAATATGGGTTAGTACAATTCAAGCACTAAGTATGGTAGCTATGCATGAAAACCATTTAGTATACTAAAAAGGGACATTTAGTTTAAAACTATGCGTTTGATCAAGTTTAGGAACTATCATACAAACAAGTGCAAAAGCATAAAGTACTTACATATTCAACATATTAATCATCTCAAAATAAGGAAAAACAAACCATAAGAACCATCAAAGCAACCTTGTAGAATGTATGGACAAGGTCTCATACCCCTATCCACACTAAGGAATACTCATTAAGTAATTATAGTTCATAATTCCAATTCTAGTTCATTCTATCATAATGGGAGTTAGCTTTAACCAACATAGACCATGAGAGCTTAGTCATGGAATTTGGTGTCTACCCCACACCGAAAAGAGGTTGTCCTACTTGCGTAAGGTAGAACTATAACGCTTATCTTACTTGGATCCACTAGCTAAAGACCTATGTGGGGACATATTTTATGTGATATGGAGATTTCTTCTAGAAACCTAGACTCAACTATGGTAGAAGGTTTCCATCTTATGAGACAACTACTTTGGGAAGCCGGACACAACTAGTGTAAAAGGAACCCATTTGGGAAGCCGGACTCAACTAGTGTAGAAGCTTCCATCTCATAGTCATTTCCTCTTGGGGCTAAGCATTAATTCCCTTTTCAAGTTTATATTAAGTCTTGACTCAAGTTGATAAATGGGAAGGAATGTCTTGACACTCAATCCTCAACTCACTCTAATAGCTCCTAGATTCATTAGGGGAGACTAGTCTTCAACCCTTAGAACCAACATATGGTACAAACCTTTCACATTACATGATCTTCATACCTATGTGTGTGCATAAGGATAATCATCCAAAAAATATCATAATTAGATCATAATATAAGTACTTTACTCTACAAGCAATCCAATTGAATACACACAAGTCTCATATATAGCTAGTTTTCATACTTTACCCCCTTCAAGGGTTATAAATCAGTATAAATCTATATCTATAGAATTACTTCATTGAACATGTATAATAACCTAATTCAAGTAAGCAATTTATCACAAATAATTCAAACACAATTGACTAACAAAGAACCATATTCATGCTTCACAATTCAATTTAGGGAAACCTAGATATTCATGGATTCTTAGATAAATTCTTTAGGTAAAAAGTAGTGATTCATCAAATTGATCATACTATAAGTCAATAAACACATTGAAATCTTTTTTGAAGTGAATCCATGCCATAGATTGAAAACCCTAGGTTCTTGGAGAAGTTGAACTTTGAGAAATAGAATTTTGAAGGGTTTTATGGAAGGAAGCTATCCATAAATCAACACTACCATACCTCGAGTGGAAATCCTTCACGAAATTGGAGAGGAAAGTTGAGTTCTTAACCCTTGGTCTCCTAGTTCTTCTTCTTCTTCAATGGTGGTTTCTAGAGAGAGAAATTTTGGAGGAGAGAGCTTTTGACTTTGGTCATGTGAGAATGAGTTAGTTTGTTTAGTTTAGGAATCTTATTAAGTATTTATAGGTGTCTTAATTAATATTAAACGACCTTACTTAGTTAGTTAATTAATCCTAAGCCCCTTCCCTAAACTCCAACTTAAAAACTAAGGACCTATTTATGTGGTGACTCACAAACCCCCACCCACGGACTATGGGTAGGGTCACAGGCAGTACTGGTAATCCATGCTTTGCATCAGAGAGGGGGAAAAAATGGGGAGCCTCTGCCTCGACCCACGACCCCCACCTACGGGGCGTGGGTCCACCCACGGTTCGTGGGTGCCCATCTGTAGGTGCTGCTAGTTTTTGCCAACTTTTTGGGCCTTCTCTTGGGTCCTCCTCAAGGACCCATGGGGTGTCCTTGAGGGTCGTCCCTTGACGTTTAAAATCCACAAACACTTGTATTACTTAACGGAGGTTAGTTTACGACTATATTCATTTCCTTAAACATATATAGGCTAATAGGTTTACGTTAGGCTCTAGTTTAGTCTTACTAGTTTCACTGGGTGTTACATTATCTCCTCCTTAGGAAAATTCATCCTCGAATGATGATTTAGACACCAAACTAACTTTAGAACTCAAGACTAGCAGCATATCATTCATGAAACATCAAAATAATGCACAACTCAAAGATACACTTTTCACAAAGTGCACTATTCAAGGAAGAAATCTCAACTCCATCTCAAATCATAATAAATGCAATACAAGGGAATAGGGACTACATCTAGCAAACAATTATGCATGAAATTCAATAATTCTCATACTAATAAGAGGTACTAACTTTTCCCCAACTAAACAATGCTCAACACAACATCATGGAGCCAATATGCCAATACTCTCAAACGCACACTAAAACATGTTCATTACCACATCTCATGAAGTCAAATATGCAACATCATACTATAATGCACAACCACATGAGGAAACATATAAACAATGAAAACTCATTCTATCACTTAACATGGATTTCATCAAGAACATTCATTATTTAAGAAAAGCATGGAAAACATACTACTTACACATGACTTCCAAAACAAGGAAATTCTAGAGGAACTATTTACCTCAA
Organism: Solanum gracilifrons; assembly: GCA_029582605.1. Classification (NCBI taxonomy): domain Eukaryota; kingdom Viridiplantae; phylum Streptophyta; class Magnoliopsida; order Solanales; family Solanaceae; genus Solanum; species Solanum gracilifrons. The sequence goes on from JAJOOH010008190.1 coordinate 22,685, forward strand.
GCTTGAGTAGGAGTATAAGGAAAGATATGAGGGTATCGGGACTTCATGTCGACCTCGTCCTCCCAAGTAGCACCCTTAACTTGATGATTTCTCCTCAAAACCTTAATAGAAGCTACTTCCTTTTGTTTCTTAACTTCTTGACTTGCCGGTCAAGAATCTCTACCGGAACCTCTTCATAGGAAAGTCTTTCATCAACACCTAACCCTTATAACGGAATAATGGCCACCGGGTCCCCAATACACTTCTTAAGCATAGAAACATGAAACACCGGGTGAACCGGGGCCAACTTATTTGGCAAGTCTAACTCATAAGCAACTTTCCCAACACGCTCCAATATTTGGTAACGACCTACAAATCGGGGATTAAATTTCCCCTTCTCGCCAAACCTCATCACACCCTTCATGGTTGAGATTTTCAAATAAACCCAATCACCAACCTCAAATTCTAACTCTCTTCTCCTCACATCGGCATAAGAATTTTGCCTACTTTGAGCCATTTTCAACCTCTCTCTCAAATGAGACAAACTTTCTCAATAGCCTCATAAACCAATTCGGGACCAATAAGAGAAATCTCACCAACCTCAAACCAACCAACCGGAGATCTACATCTCCCACCATACAAGGCCTGAAGAGGAGCCATACCGATACTCGAGTGGTGACTATTGTTGTAGGCAAATTTGACCAAGGGCAAGTGGTCATCCCAATTACCTTTAAAATCTATGACACACGCCCTCAACATGTCCTCTAGTGTTTGAATGGTACGTTCCGCTTGACCATCCGTTTGAGGGTGGAAAGCGGTGCTAAGCTTCACCCTAGTGCCAAGCCTTTTTTGGAGTGACTTCCAAAACTGTGAAGTAAATTGAGGACCCCTATCCGAGATGATAGAAAGAGGAACCCCATGCAACTTCACTATTTCTCTTATATACAACTTGGCATAGTCTTCCACCGAGTGAGATACCTTGACGGTAATAAAGTGGGCTGATTTGGTCATCCTATTTACGAGGATACAAATAGAATCATATTGCCTTCGAGTACGGGGCAACCCCACAATAAAATCCATATTCACCTCTTCCCACTTCCAAGTGGGAATTGACATATCTTGCAAGAAACCTCCCGGTTTTTTATGCTCAATCTTGACTTGTTGACAATTGGGACATTTGGCCACAAATCCCACAATATCCTTTTCCATACCATTCCACCAATAGACTTACCGTAGATCACGATACATCTTGGTAGCTCCCGGATGAATAGAATATCCAGAACCATGAGCGTCTTCTAGAATTTGCTCCCTTAGCCCATCCACATAATCTATCTTGGTACCTAAGTACCCTATCTCCCCCTTGGGAGAAAGCCTTAACGGATTTCCTGAGTATCGATTCTTTCAACTCCATCAATATAGGATCAAGGTGTTGATTGGACTTCACATCTACAACAAAAGATGATTCGGAGTTATTATGAGCCATGAAACCTCCTTTAGGAGAATCTACTAGTTGGACACCCGACCGGGCCAACCTATGCACATCACAGACTAACTCTTTCTTTCATCCTCTATGTGGGTCACACTACCCATGGATAGTCTACTAAGGGCATCCGTCACAACATTAGCTTTGACGCGGGGTGGTAAAGGACACTCATGTCATAATCCTTCAAAAGCTCTAACCACCTTCTTTGTCGGATATTCAAGTCCTTTTGGGTAAACACATATTGAAGACTTTTGTGATCGGTGAAAACATCTACATGGACCCCATACAAGTAATGTATCCATAATTTCAAAGCAAATACCACCGCAGCTAATTCAAGATCATGAGTCGGATAGTTCTTCTCATGTATTTTGAGTTGCCTTGAGGCATAGGCAACCACTTTACCATGTTGCATGAGCACACACCCCAACCCTACTCTCGAAGCATCACAATATACCACAAACCCATCGGTACCCTCCGGTAAGGTCAACATTGGAGTGGAAGTAAGTCTATCTTTCAACTCTTGGAAGCTTTTCTCACAAGCCTCCGACCACACAAACTTAGCTTTCTTTAGAGTTAAAGTTGTCAATGGAGAAGCAATGGAGGAAAAACCCTCTACGAACCTTCTATAATAACGTCCAAACCCAAAAATCTTCTAGTATCAGTAGGAGTTAAAGGTCTAGGCCAACCCTTGACCGCATCCGTCTTTTTGGGATCTACATCAATACCCTTACTAGACACCACATGGCCAAGAAAAGTTACCGACCTCAACCAAAACTCACACTTACTAAACTTTGCATACAATTGGTGGTCTTTAAGGACTTGCAATAGAATCCTCAAATGGTCCATGTGTTCACCCTCACTCCTTGAATAGATCAAGATAGCATCAATAAATACTATCACAAACATATCAAGATATTATCGGAACACCCTATTCATTAGGTCCATGAATGCTGCCAGGGCATTAGTTATACCAAAAGACATTACTAGGAATTCATAGTGACCATATCTCGTTCGGAAGGCAATTTTGGGAATGTCAACCCCCTCACCCTTAGTTGGTGATAGCCCGAATGTAGATAAATCTTTAAAAAGTAGCTAGCCCCTTTGAGTTGGTCAAACAAATCATCAATTCTAGGAAATGGATACTTATTCTTTATAGTCACCTTGTTCAATTGGCGGTAGTCAATACACATTCTAAGGGACCCATCCTTCTTTTTCACAAACAATACCGGAGCAACCCAAAGAGAGATACTCGATTGAATGAAACCCTTGTCTAGAAAATCCTTTAGTTGTTCCTTTAATTCTTTCAATTAGGCTAGAGCCATTCTATATGGAGGGATGGATATGGGTTGTGTATCCGGGAAAAGATCAATGCCAAAGTCTATTTCCCGTTCGGGAGGAATGTCGAGTAAGTCATCGGGAAAGACTTCCGAAAACTCACTCACTATGGGGACCGACTCTAAAGAAGGGAACTTGGACTCAACATCCATAACCCTAACAATATGATAAGTGCATCCCTTGGAGATCATTTTACTAGCTTTTAGACATGAACCAAATTGACCTCTAGGAATAGAATTCACTCATTTCCACTCTAAAATTGGCTCTTTTGGAAATTGAAATTTTACCACCTAGGTCCTACAATCTATGGAAGCATAACATGCACCAGTCTATTCCCAAAATTACATTGAAATCAAGCATGTCTAATTCTACCAAATCAACCAAAGTGACTTTATGAGACAAAGAAATAGGACAACTCCTATAGACTCTTTTTGCCACTACCAAGTCACCAGACGGGGTGAAAACAAAAGAAAGGCTCTACTAAAATTTTTGGGGAGTATTTCAAACTTCATAACCATAATAGGTGTAACTAAAGACAAAGTGGCACCGAGATCTAATAAATCATATACATCAATAGAAAAGACTTGCACATACCAATTACTACATCCGGGGAGCTTTCTTGGTCACCTCGTGATTGGAGTTGGAATCACTTGGATGATCTTGATTATCTTCTCTCCCCTTAACCTTGAGCATGGGACAATCTCTCATCTTGTGGCCACTCTTGCCACAACTATAGCACCCATCCGAGCCCACTAAGAACTTGCCTTCATGTTTTCTACCACATTTAGCACAATTAGGCCTAGCAACATATTAACCACCACTATTGCCCCCTTAAGGCTTAGGGTTCGAAACCCTATCCTTGTCAACCCTTAGGGTATTAGAGGAGCCTTGATTGGAGAATATTCGTTTGAATCCTTTCCGACCTTGCCCATCAGACTTAACATTAGAAAAACTCCCTTCACTGGTTCTAGCCCTCTTTACCTCTCTATTCATTTCTTGAGTTTTGTCTCCTCAATTTGTTGAGCATATACCATGAGCCTTGAAATATCCATGTCATGATGAAGCATTTTTGTACGACATTCTTCTTCAACTAAACTGGACACTCCCATCACAAACCTATTTATTCTAGCCCTCGAATTTTCTACCAAGGTTGGAGCATACTTGGATAGTTGGGTGAACTTGAGAAAATACTCCTTCAAACTCATACCCACTTGACTAAGGTTCATGAATTCAACCAACTTTTTTTCCCTCAACTCTAGGGGGAAAAACCTATCAAGAAAGCTTCTTTGAACACCTCCCCACTTATGGGACCCGATCCTCTTGGCCTCCCATCCTTCCATTGTTCATACCGAATTTAAGCTACTTCTTTTAGTTGGTAGGCGGCTAGCTCCGCCGTTTCCTCCGAAGACACCCCCATAGCACTAAGTATCTTACTAACCTCATCAACAAACCTTTGGGGATCTTCTTCCACCTTGGAACCAATAAACTCGAGGGAGTTCATCCTAGAAAAATCCCTTCATCTCGAAGCTATAGAACTTACATTGGGATTCATATGAGGCTTAACATCCCTAGCGGCTTGAGCCGTCATAGCATAGGCTTGAGTTGGTACGGCTTGAGCTTGGGCCGTCATGGCTTGAATTTGGGCCGTCATGGCTAGAGTTATCATTTGCATAGAAGCCCTAAATTCTTCTAGAGTTACATTTACCGGATCAACCAGAGCTTGCTCATCTAGAGGAGCTTGATTCCCTTGAGGAACTCCTTGATCCACATTCTCCTCTTCCACCCTTCTTGTGTTGTCCCTTCCTGTATTCATTTCCTGAAGATGCAAAAGAAGGATTAGAACGAAGACTCTATAGATTTAATCTCTATGACCCGACTTAAGAGTATGAAACAAGTGTTAGTTCCTAACATCTTATAGACTCTTACTCATAATTGTGGCGCGCTTCACACTATGAACAAGTACTAGACGTGGCTTATGAGACATAATCCTAGAATAATTCTAAACCTTTTGCTCTGAATACCAAGTTTGTCAGGATCCAAGGGTACCCCCTAGACGTAACATGGCACATGGAATCCCGAAGGACCCAAGTAAGCCACTTATCTGATCATCATCACATAAGAATAGAATAATAAAGAATAAAACATAATTTCAAGTCTGTAAGAAATTTTTCATAAAAGTAAAGCGGAAGTCTAGACATAGTCTCAATAATCTAACTACTACAATCGGAGTCTCAAAATACTACGGTCACAGCCCTTACAATAGAGAATATGAAAAATGTCTTGTACAACTAGATAAATGAAACAACAATAAAAGCTCTTGTCCTCGGATCCATAAGGACATACCACAAGCTTGAAGAGTAGTCCACCCAAGCTTAAACTAGAATGAATAGCCTTAGACGTCGGAACCTACCTTAGTAGAAAAATAGAAGAAATATGGGTTAGTACAATTAATGCACTAAGTATGGTAGCTATGCATGAAAACCATTTAGTATGCTAAAAAAGGACATCTAGTTGAAAACTATGCATTTGATCAGGTTTATGAATTATCATACAAACAAGTGCAAAAGCATGAAGTACTTACATATTCAACATATTAATCATCTCAACATAAGGAAAAACAAACCATAAGAACCATCAAAGAAACCTTGTGCAATGAACGGACAAGGTCTCTTACCCCTATCCACACTAAGGAACACTAATTAAGTGATTATACTTCATAATTCCAATTCTAGTTCATTATATCATAATGGGAGTTAGATTTAACCGACATAGACCATGAGAGCTTAGTCATGGAATCCGGTGTCTACCCCACACCAAAAAGGGGTTTTCCTACTTAACTAAGGTAGAACTATAATTCTAAGCTGACGTGGATCCACTAGCTAAAGACCTATATGGGCACATAGTTTATGGGATATGAATATTTATTTTAGAAACCCGGACTCCACCATGGTAGAAGGTTTCCATCTCCTGAGACAACTACTTTGGGAACCCAGACTCAGCTAGTGTAAAGGGAACCCATTTGGGAAGCCGGACTCAACTAGTGTAGAAGCTTATATCTCATGGTCATATCCTTTCGGTTCTAAGCATTAATTCCCTTTTCAAGTTTATATTAAGTATTGACTCAAGTTGATAAATGGGAAGGAATGTCTTGACACTCAATCCTCAACTCATTCTATAGCTCCTAGATTCATTAGGGTAGACTAGTTTCCAACCCTTAGAACCAACATATGTGACAAACCTTTCACATTACATGATCTTCATACCTATGTGTGTGCATAAGTATAATAATCCAAACAATATCATTATTAGATCATAATAGAAGTATTTTACTCTACAAGCAATCCAATTGAATACACACAAGTCTCAGACATATAGCTAGTTTTCATACTTTTTCCCATTCAAGGGTTATAGATCACTATGCATCAATAGCTCTATAATTACTTCATTGAAAATTTATAATAACCTAATTCAAGTATGCAATTCATCACATACATATTTTGAACACAATTTACTTACAAAGACCCATATTCATGCTTCAAGATCTAATTTAGGGAAACCTAGAGATTCATGGATTCTTAGATAAATTCTTTAGGAAAAAAGTGGTAATTCATCAAATTGATCATAATATAAGTCAATAATCACATTGAAATCGTTTTGGAAGTGAATCCATGCCATAGATTGAAAACCCTAGGTTCTTAGAGAACTTGAACTTTGAAAAATAGAGTTTTGAAGGGATTTATGGAAGGAAGCTATCAGTAAATCAACACTACCATACCTTGAGTGGAAATCCTTCACGATATTGAAGAGGAAAGTTGAGTTCTTGAGCCTTGGTCTCCTAGTTCTTTTTCTTCTTCAATGGTGGTTTATATAGAGAGAAATTTTGGAAGAGAGAGCTTTTGATTTGGGTCTTGTGAAAATGAGTTAGTTTTTTTAGTTTGAGGGTCTTATTAAGTATTTATAGGTGTCTTAATTAATATTAAACGACCTTACTTAGTTAGTTAATTAATACTAAGCTAATTTCCTAAACCCCAATTTAAATACTAAGTATATAATTCAGTGGTGACTCACGACAGCCCTACCCACGGACCGTGGGTGGGTTCACGGGCCGTACTGGTAATCCGTTCTTTGTATCAAAGATGGGGAGAAAATTGAGAGGCTCAGGCTCGACCCACGACCCCCACCTATGGGGCGTGAGTCCACCCACGGTTCGTGGGTGCCCATCTGTAGGTGCTGCTGGTTTTTGGCAGTTTTTTGGGCCTTCTCTTGGGTCCTCCTCAAGGACCTATGGTTGTCCTTGAGGGTCGTCCCTTGACGTTTAAATCCAAAAATACGTGTCTTACTTTACGGAGGTTAGTTTACGACTATATTCATATCCTTAAACCTATATAGGCTAATAGTTTTACGTTAGTCTCTACTTAGTCTTACTAGTTGCACCGGGTGTTACAACTGGAGCACCCCACAGAGAGATACTCGGTCTGTTGAAACCCTTATCCAACAAATATTTCAATTGATTTTTTGACTACTTTAGTTCTTTCGGAGCCATTCGATAAGGAGGAATAGAGATAGGTTGCATATCTAGGAGGAGATCAATACCGAAGTCTATTTCCCTTCCAGGAGAAATACTTAGTAGATCATCTGGAAACACTTCCGGAAACTCAATAACAACGGGGACTGACTTAAGAGTAGGGGATTCGAAATCTACATCCCTCACCCTAACTAGCTAGATGGTATATGCAACCCTTAGAAATCATCTTTCTAGCTTTAAGACAACAGAAAAACTGACCCTTAGACATAGAATTTCCCCCTTTCCACTCTAGGACAAGTTCATTTGGGAACTGAAACTTGACTACACGAGTTCTACTATCAATAGAATCATAACATGAATGCAACCAACCCATACCAAGGATAACATCAAAATCTAGCATATCAAGCTCTGCCATATCAACAAGACTAACTCTATGGGAAAAGGAAACGAGACACTTTCTATAGACCGTCTTAGCCACAATAGTATCACGAACAGGAGTAGAAAGAGAAAATGGATCTAACAACACATTCGGAAGAGTATCAAACTTCACATATACAAATGGCGTCATAAAGAAAAGGTAGCACCGGGGTCAAGTAAAGCATAAAACTCAAGTTGTAAAACTTTCAACATACTAGAATTTACATCGAGAGAACCCTTTTGTTCACCTCGAGTCTGAAGTGCATAAAATTTGTTTTGCTTCTGACTTCCACTAGGACCGGATGAAGGATTACATTGAACCCTTCGACGATTATCTTTATTGTTCTTAGCAACTAAAGTACAATCTCTTATCTTGTGGTCCATCTTACAACAACCAAAACAAGCATTGGAACCCTCTAGACTCTTGCCCTCGTTCCTCCTTCCACACTTAGCACAAATAGGCAATAAAGACTCACTACCATTTCCTCCTTGAGACTTAGGGTTACACACCCTCTCTTTGTTGAAATTAGAAGGAACATTGGATGAACCTTGACCTGAAAACTTTTGTGAGAACATGGAACGACCACGCCCCTCGGACATTGAATGTGAGAAATTACCATCACCAGTCTTAGCCCTCTTTGCCTCCCTAGAATTTTCCTTAAGTTTCTCCTATTCAATTTGTTGAGCATGAACCATGAGATGATAAATGTCCATATAATTGACAAGCATAGTGCTACGATATTCCCAAACCACCATCTTAGACACACTCGAAGCAAACTTATTTATCCTTTCCCAAGGATCGATAATCACAGTAGGAGCATATCGAGACAATTGTGTGAACTTCAAAGCGTATTCATTCACACTAGTACTTCCTTAAAAAAGGTTGATTAATTCAAGAACCTTTGCCTCCCTCATCTCAAGTGAAAAGAACCTATCAAGGAAAGACACTTTGAAATTTTCCCAATCAAGACGACCTGCATCTTTCGGTCTCCCCTCTTTCCATTGGTTAAACCAAACTTGAGCAACACCCTTAAGTTGATAAGCGGCCAACTCCCCCATCTCTCTACCGGCGTCACTCCCATAATCATCAACACCTTGTAAACCTCATCAACGAGCTATTAGGGTCTTTCTCGACCCTAGAACCATAAAATGCTAGAGGATTCATTCTAGTGAAGACCTTCACTTTAGATGCCGTCGTACCCACATTTGGGTTCATGGGGACTGCAACCTCTCTATTGTATTGGGCTGTCCTGGATTTAGCCAATAGTTGAAAAGCATCCCTAAACTCCACATTAGTCACTTGCTCGGTGAAAGGATCGACCGGAGCTTGAGGAGCTTCTCGTTCCACATTTTCTCCCATATTCCTTCTAGCATAAGCTCTTCTAGTAGACATATCCTGTAGAGCATCGGATAAGGATTAGGTGAGAGACCTTATAGAGTTAAACCATATCGCACGACTTTAGAGTAATGAAAGAAGTGGAGTTTCCTAAAAATCATGTAGTCTCTCATTCCTAAATGTGGCGCACTTCACACTCATGAAGAAGACTCTACTTGACGATGCTTATGAGACTTCCTAGGACCTTTCTAAACCATGTGCTCTAATTACCAAGTTTGTTATGACCTGAGGTAGCCCTTAGGCGTAACATGGCGTATAAGACCCCAAGAAGTCCCATATAAGACACTTCGCTTTCATCATACAAGATAATAGAATAAAAGATATTAAGAGAAATATTTCAAAATCTAAAACTTTTATGAAAGTAAAGCGGAAGTCTAAATATCGTATCAAAGACATCTAGTACATAAGAATGAATCGAGGTGTAGCCCATACATCATGTTCCAAAACCGAATGTAAGAAAAGACTGAAAACAATAAATGTCTTGTCCTCGAAGCATGAGTACTCACCAAAGCTCGAAATCTCCTCAAATAACTCTAGCCACTAAACTGGGAACCCTCACTGTCAAATCGTACATTTGGGGAAATGTAGGCAATAGTATGTGTTAGTACAAACATGTACCAAGTATGATACCCATACATAAAAACATATAAAGTAATGCTAGAAAGGGGCATTTTCATGAGCATGAAATGGTCAAGCTAAAACACGAATCTTGAATGTTAGAAAGCATATGTCGTAAAACATTATCAATGCAAGTGAACATCATCTTAAACATGTATGAGATACTTCCTTGAAGTCACCTTGGTTCATCTTTAACTTGCTTGTGGGAAGTAGCCTTAACCGACATGTAAGACCATGTGATTTATGAACATGGAATCCGGTGTCTCCCACACCGACAAGGGTTGTCCTACTTTCCAATGTAAGGACCATGAACTTCTCTAGCTTATGTGGATCCACTATTTAATGATTATGTAGCTCATCCTATGTTGGCACATTGTTTATTGGACACGGTTAATCGACACTTGTCCACTCGGTACTAAGCTTAACTTCCACAGAATAGTCTTTAATCATATTCATCTTAGCTCTTAAAGGAACATGGGTAATCGACTATTGTCCTTAAATCATATGATATGGGTAATTGACTCTTGACTTTAAATTAGAGAGAATCTTTAATCGCCTCCTGCCTCAACATTAGAATAGCTCCTTAACATTGGTTCATTTTAGGTGAGAAGACCTTTCAACCCTAAAAACCCTTATTATGTGAGAAATCCTTTCACAATCATACTTTAATGTCTATATGAGAAATCCTTTCAAAAACACAAAAATAGCAACATCATTGATGCTTCACTCTTAAATAATCTTTAAACTATTTACATAAATTTCATGAGAGCATGCTTGATTTCATAAACTTTTCTATCTTAATTATAAACCCACATCATATGATCATAACTTGAAAACATGGGAATTACATGGGTTCATAGGGTATCATCATAAAACCATGAGATTAACTCAATTCATGCAAAAAAAAATAGATATATCAATTAAATAAATTATTAAGAGAACCCATAAGAAAGAAGAAAAACCCTAACTCAATTGGGAATTTCTAACTTTGAAAATTGTAAAAGTTCGGAACTACATGGAGGAAAGGGCTCCATGGATGAAAACAATCATGCCTCAATGAAATTGCTTAACTTTAATGGTGGAATTGAAGAATTGACTTGAAGACTAAGGGACCACGGCCCGTTAAGGCCACCGTGGTCTTTGGGCAGTGACCCCTCAAGGCTATCCATCCTCCACGATCACCTTCATGCCTCGTCAGGCCTACCACGGGATTTCAAAAAGTGTCGTGGGAGGGGAGCCCTCCTGGACAGCTTCTGGAAATTCTTCACAGACACCCCTACGGGGAGTGAAGCTCACTACGGGCCGTCAACTCACTTCTTGGATCGTGATCTCTTCACGGACCTCCAATGGATTGTGATCCCCTTCACGGCTCGCCTAGGCCTCCGGGAGGATTTCCATGGTCTATATTTTCTCTTGTGAGTTGCCCACTTGACCCTTCCTAGTCCTTCTTGAATCTGAGGTGTCACATAAAATATTAAGTTCCTAAAGTTTGACCTACGAGTAGCTAGGACGAGCCATAGGATGGTATAGTAAAAGTGATCTAACCTTGCTGAAATTTTGGAATTGAACTTGTGATCTATGGATGGGGTCCATGGATCATAGACTGGACACCGGACCATAGAATGATCTTGTGGAAATTTGAATGAATTTTGAGATTCTGAAGTAGGTTCTACGGTTGCCTAATATGGGCCGTAGAAAGTTCTACGGACCATAGCCCATTGGTCCAACCCGTTGTATTGTTCAACAGTTATTTTTGAAGGGTGTTTAGGTCTTTTCCCTTAGAAATAATGCCTATAATATGTCATTTTGATCCTTATTCTAAGTGATATAACTACCTTTTTCTTCCTAAAACTACCCCAAGTTTTGCATTCTCTCAAAACCCCAAATCTCATTCACATTCATCTTCTCCAATTCTCTTTTAAGTTTAAGAAGAAAGCTAGGTTTAAAGCTTAAAGTCTCATTTTTCTCCATTTCTTTAGGGTTTTGTTTATCAAGGTATATGGGAATTCATAAATGGGTTCCATTCACCCATTAAGTCCCAAAAGATCTTAATTCTCCAAAATCATTTTTTACATAAATTGCTTAGGGTTTCATGTTATCTCCATGGGTCTTACTTGATATTATATTAATTGTTCGATTTAAATCTTCCTATGCATGTTTTGATTAAACTACATGATTTCCAATGGATTTCTATAAGACCAATGCATTATTAATGATTTTAAGATATGAATTATGAAGATATAAATTTATATATAAAAAAGATATGAACATATAAAAGATGATTTATGAGAGTTTATGCATGGGAATTCCTATTTCTTTCCATATCATTTAACTTGCTTCCGTTACTTAAATGTCTTAGTATTTTGATTTAGTTGGTTATCCAATTAGCATAAATGGTTCTTCCACTGGAGGGTTAGTTTGGGTGTCAATCACGATGGACTGGTTCGTGCCAAAGTTGGTATCAGAGCCTAGGTTCATTGATCTCGATGTACCAAGACGAGTATAGTAGAGTCTTGCGGAACTGTACAGAGATATTTGTACTTTTCTTCGAGAGGCTATAGGACTTTAGGAAATCTCTCTGTCTTCTCTTGTCTCCTTTCGTGCTATAACTTGATTTCAATTAGTATTTGGTGATTCAAATTGGTATCTAACCTCCACTCTTCTGTCTGCAGAAGGTTATCACTAAATTCAACGACGTCAGGCCTGTAGCTTCCTCCAATGCTCCAGCTGAGGAATCTGCAAGGAGAGGTCGCGGTCGAGGCAGGGGTAGAGCAAGAGCTAGGGGTAGAGGCCGAGGAAGGGCAGCACTTACTAGGGATGGAGCACCGGTTGGAGATGCTCCCAGAAATGGGGGACTATAGGAAGATCATCTAGAAAGACCTCTGCAAACTCACTTACTACTGGAACTGACTGAATAGGCGATGACTCAACACTAGAGTCATTAACTCAGACTAAGTGATAGATGCACCCCTTGGAAAATAACTTTCTTGCCTTAAGATATGAAATAAAATGACCCTTAAGCACTGTTGAACTACTCCTCCACTCAATAATTGGCTCATTAGGAACTTGGAACTTAACTACTCAAGTTCTACAATCAACTGAGTCATAACTAGCATGAAACCAATCTGTACCTAGAATAACATCAAAATCTACCATGTCTAACTCGACTAAGTCAGCCATGGTGTCCTTCGGATTGATGGAAACGGTACAATCACGACAAACTATGTCAACTAGAATAGACTCACTAACAGGTGTAGAAACACTAAAGGGATCATGAAGTTGCTCAGGAAGAATATCAAAATTCATGGCACTATAAGGAGTCACAAAATATAGACTCACCCCTGGATCTAGCAAATCGTATACATCAAAAGAAAAGACTTTGATCATACTAGTAACAACATCTGGTGAATTCTCTTACTCTTGGCGACTAGTGATAGCATACAAATGGTTTGTTCCTCCGCCTGTACCTGAAGTAGCTCCTCTAGGTGCAGCTCTATCTGGCGGAGCAACTAAAGAAGATTGGGCTTTATTGCCCCCATTACCACTACCTTACTTGTCTTTGGGCACTCTCTCATGAAGTGAAGATTCTGACCACACTTGAAAAAACCAGTGGAGCCATCACGACACATTCCTAAGTGGTTTCTACCACACTTAGCACATGCAGGTGTCTCATTATCTCTGTGTGAAACACTACCCTAAGGGTGTGCAGGTCTTTCTCTGAAGTTTAGCGAATTCGATTCTTGAAATCACCGTTGTTCCTTGGTGCAGGTGCACTAGAAGATGATGGAGTAGGTCCCTTTAGCTTCTGTTTGAAAGATGACCATTTTGCATTGCTCTCTTGGTACCCAGACTCATTCCTTGTTGTCTTAGCTCTCTTGTTCTGAAACTCTTCTCTATCTCTCTGTTTATCTTTCTCAACCTGTTGCACAAGGATCATCAGCCTTGCTATGTCCATATCTCCTATCAGCATAGTAACCTTGCCCTCCTTACTTGTCAGGCGAGACAACCCAGATACAAATAAACTCATCTTGCTCCTCATATCAACAACCATCTCCCGAACATAACTGGAAAGTTGGGTGACCTTAAGGCTACACGTATGCACACTCATAGATTCCTACTTAAGAGTGGGGAATTCTCTTACCTTTGCCTCTCTTAGCTCACGGGGAAAGAAATGCCCTATAAAGGCACTCTCAAACACAGCGCAGCTCACAATTGGTGCACCTTCAGCTCTACCCTTCTTCTATTAGTGAAACGAGATTCTAGAAACACCCTTCAGTTGGTATGCATCTAGTTCCACTCGCTTAGCATCATCAATATGCATAACCTCAAAAGCCATCTACAACTCTTCCACAAGTTTACCGGATCCTCAGTGACACTTGAACTTCTGAAGTTTGGAGGATTCATCCTTAAGAACGTACGGATTCTGGATATATCAACCACATCCTGTCGATCCCCTCTCTACTGACAAGCTTCATTAGCCACCACTTTAGTCAACATCTGGATAACATCCTAGAACTCAGCATTTGTGACCTATCTTTGGGGTTGCACTTCTAGTGCATTAGGTAACCCTTGATCCTCAACGTTACTCCTAGCAAGAAGACCTCAGAAAACACTTTATGGAGGGTTGATCTAAAAGATATGCGCAAGCACGAATTAGAAGGAAACTTTATAGAGTTAAACTTTATCGTACAAAAAGAGCGTGAAAAAAGTGAGATAGTTCCTAAATGTTGCAGCCTCTTAATTATAGATATGGTGCGATTCACACTGATAACTAGGACTCTACAGACACGGCTTCATAGACACCCTAAGACTCTTGAACTCTGGGCTCTAATATCAAGTTTGTCATACCCCGAGCCTACACCTTGGACGCGATTGGCACTCAAGAACCATTGTTGGCCCCAAGCAAACCCTTGGCCTTGCTCAATACTCAGCGAAAGACTTACTTAATAGAGAATAGTCTCAAAAAATAAACTCAAATAGTAAAGCAGACTGTTTTAAAGGAAACATCCAATTGGCCAAAGAGGCAACTCAAGTCTTTAAAGATTAATAACTGAAATGGAAAAGACTCATGAAGTACTGTCTATCTATCTATAAAGCCTCTATTAACTAAGATGGACGTCGAGATAAGACCCACAACATCCTAATAACAAAATCAAATGACCGAAAGTAAATAAGGGATCCTTCGGAAGCAAGAAGGTTCACTAACAACTCTAGAACTCACTGGATCAATAATGCACTGCATGATGATCCTGGTTACCTGTATCATAAAATATGCAGGCCAAATGGCATTAGTACATGGAATGTACGAGCATGCGAGGGGAAATCTAAAAAAAGACATAAGCTTGAACTGAAACTGAAGAAACACTTGCCTCGTCTCAACTAAACTGAACCTCATTTCAATATAAAGCAATTGAAATAATGCGATATAAAGAAAAGTTTTTAAACAGAAGATAACAACTCAATGTATTAAGAAATACAATATAAATTCTGTTTGTATGCAAAAATACAAAATAAAACTTTTGGAGATTCTCTAAACGACAACCATCGCTATGATCTATTTGATGATACAATGCCTAGCCCACACTGCCAGAACTGTCCTATACTTTGCCAGGGTATAGAACCTACTAACTAAGTGGATCCACTAGTCTATGCTAAAAAGAAATAAGGAATCATCTAAAGAGTATGAGCATTTCTACCCATGTTGGCAACATGGTTTTTGGGGACTATGAGTGGTTATAACTCTCCCCCATATCAGTGCTCAATACTACTCCCAAAATATAACTTAGCTCATTATGTTTTAAAGAAAACATTTCCTCTTCCTAAAGTTTGAGATGATTACTCAAAAGGTTTCTCTAAAAAGAGATCATATTGAAAATTGTTCATGAACTCTTTGGAAACGGGTGTTTCCTTTCATCTTAAATGTAAAAAAAAACATTTAATTTCTCTTAGGAATACGTAGTTCCCATATATAATTTTAAAGAAAATAATCTCAGCTCTTACTCTTACTCAACTCAATTCTCAAGTCTTAAAACAAGTTTAAAAACAATTTGTACAAAGATTACTTAAAATGACTAAGAACTCTCAAGACTTGACTCTTAGCTCTACCTTGAATTTGAATTATGAATTCAAGGCTATGATTCACGTTGTGAATAATTTATGTATGTTTAGAAGTAGTTTAGAGTAGTTAGAACCAATGGGGAATGAAGGTACACTTTAGGAGAACTTAGACGAGTAAAATGACAGAAAAAGGGTGGGGGTGGACGACCCGGGCGCCAACCCCTAAAGTTCAGAGCCCATCTTGTACCCATTCCCCCAGAGAATTTCGACGAATTTTTCCACTCGTTTTCTCACCTTAATTCAACTAGAATCGAATGGTTTCTTCCCCAATCACTTAGAATCGAATAGTCAACATATGTACACGATAATCTACTCGAAACAACCCTTAAAACAGTAACACTTATCTCAAGAACTCATCGAAATTCCAACAATCAAGATTATGAAAGGTATTCCAAGAAAACTCAACAAGAATTCAAATCCTTCAAATTTAAGAACGAATTTGCGCTTAAAATAACATGATTGGCATGTGGGTGAACGAACCCAAAACTATGAGAACTCACATACCTATTGGAGAACAAACCCTTGGCGAAAATCCGCAAGAAAACCTCAAGAACTCGACGAACGCTTGAGTCTTCTCCTCTTTTCTTCTCTTTTCTTTTGTTGAATTCTTTTTTAAAACCCTAAGCGTATTTTGATTTGGGAAAAGTCAACCAAATCAGTTTAGACCCCTAATTATTTATTAAAAACGCTTAAATATGAAAGGGTAAGGAAAAGACCAAAATACCCCTCATATTTTTGGGCAACTTTCCTTAATTGACCAACCTGACTTCGAACAGTCATATCTCCCTCATACGAGCTCAAGAATTAGCAAACTCGGTGGCGTTGGAAAGAGGATTCCAAGACCTTTCATTTGATATCTTGTGGGCCACATAACTCATCATGTACCGAAGTTATGGTCGTTTGAAGTTGACCCAAACTCAAAACTTTAGCATAACTTGAAACTTTTCAGATTTAGCTTATTTCCAATTTAGTTCTTCTTATTTTTAGCTCTTTCAAATATCGAGGTGTTACAGAAAAGTTGTGACTTTTATGAACAATTGAAAATTTTATGAAGAATTGTGACTTTTATGAAAGGTTATGACCTTTCTGATAAGGCACAATAAGCATTTGTTCACACTACTTTTTGTTGTCTATAAATAGAGGGATTTCCTACAACTATAATTTGTAGATTTTTTTTCCATCTATATGGTAATCGAATTTAAATACATTAATTAAGCTTCTTATGAAGTTTGTTTCATTCCTCAAAGTTTTCTTCCTCATATTTCATGGAGCTTAATCTTTACTGTAAGTCATAGTGATTCATATAACTATGACAATTTCCTTTTGCTATTTTGGTAACTTTTTTTATTTTGT
The DNA here is from genome assembly GCA_029582605.1 of Solanum gracilifrons. Classification (NCBI taxonomy): domain Eukaryota; kingdom Viridiplantae; phylum Streptophyta; class Magnoliopsida; order Solanales; family Solanaceae; genus Solanum; species Solanum gracilifrons. The sequence goes on from JAJOOH010008190.1 coordinate 39,908, forward strand.
TAAATTTTTCAGCAAGGATGATTGAAAATTCACTTCACTTTTGTCCCTTTCTAAAGTTTTCTTCATATAAACAAAGAAAATTGATTTTAATTGTAATGCGACATTACAACTCTTGCAACTCTCAGTCCACAACTAATAACGCTGCTGAAATGGTTGAATTCCTTACATTTGGTTCTTTAGTAAACAAAACTCTTATTTCTGTCACACTATTATTTGTGGGTTTTTTCGCTATAGGGGAGTCGAATTCAAATACATTAATTGAACTTCATATAAAGTGTGTTTCATTCCCTAATATTTTCTTCCTCCTATTTCATGAAACTTTATATTTTACTATAAGTCATAGTGATTCATGTATCTATTGCAATTTCTTTTTGCTATTTTGGTGACTTTTTTTTTACTCTATTAAAAAATTCCAATGAGGATGATTGAAAATTTATCTTCTCTGTTGTCCCTTTCTATAGGTTTCTTCATATACTTTTTGGGAAAATTGCTCGTGGGTTGTAATATATTTGATAGCACACAACAACAAATATGTGATAACTAATACGGAACCAATGATGAAGTTTGTTAAAAGAACCAAACAGATTGCTCTCTTGCTTGTCACAGCTAGTATATTATTTTGATTGTTTTTCTTAGTTTACAAACATTTTGTATATCATTGCACTCTTCCGAGAATATTACTATAGAGACAATTAGTCCACTTCTTTTATCGCAAGTTAACTAATTTGCCATATTTCTTCGTCTCTTCTTTTTGGGCATTATAAGAGATCAAGTTTTCTTGAAACTAACAAATGTCCAAAATACACCTAGACAAAAATATTTTTTATCCGCAATAAATATGCACATTAACGAAGAGTGCTAGAGCCTTTACCGATATTAATTACTTTTCATTAGATTCAATGTTGCTATAGGCTTTAGGGACATTTATAGAGAGTATCAACTGCCTCTGAAAATACATATTTAGCAAACATTAGCTATTAATTGTCATTAAAGATCATTTTTGCTGTAGTGATAACTCTTTCTTGTGATAAAGTTTTTTTTTATTTTATATAAAGAAGTAATAACTCTTTCTTTTGGATTCTTTCAATTAAATTTGTGAACTGTAAACTTGGATACAACCCGACATACTATCTTTTTGAAAAATATGTTAAGCATCATGCCTTGTTTCTTCTTGATTGTTACGAAAGTAAGTTCGTCTTTATTATTATTTGTCAATATTTTTGAGTTTAAGTGCTCACACAATTAAGCTGTGAGATTTTAATATGTTATGTGTCAAAATTTTGGTTTAGAATATCTAGTTGTGAACACTTCCATTCAGATGTCACCTACTGCTTGGTTGATAATTGCATTAATTATTTGTAACTACATACTATAACCATAACAATAACTATGGTTCAATTCCAAATAAGATGGGGCCGATGATATGAAACCTAAGCAATAGTAATGACTATTCTGAGACAATGAGGAAAAATATTTATGATACTAACAATTTTAGGGTAATTTTTAATATATACATGATACAACATACTGTAATAAAAAAAATATTGATGGAGGTCCATAAGAAAGGAACAAAAGGTCCTCCATTTGAATTTAGTTAATTATTTTCTTGTTTGGACGTGATGTACTACATTACTTGGAAGTGTTGTTGTTCGAGGCTTTTTGGTGTCTTCTTTACGGTCTGATTTTTTTTTTCAAACTTCTTGGAATTTAGAAAATTTCATTACTTCTGACGAACTATTTCCATGGAGAGTTTCTTAGAATTCTTTCTTATACTTAAAATCTCTGTATGAGTTGTAATTTTTGTATAAAAACAATTAAAATTAAAAAAAATATAGCATTTTAAGATTTTGGAGGAACGTTTTGCCTTTAAAAAAAAAAATTCTTGACAATGTAGTGTATGTATCAAAAATACGATTATTACCAAATGATCATATGTATGCTTAACAAAATAGTTAAAACTCGTGCGGAGCACGGGTAATTTACCTAGTTGAAATAGAAATCAACTCCTAAATACTAGGTCTATAACTTACTAGAATTATTGCAGCAAAATATATGTATTTCTAAATAAAAAAACTCAACATAAATACAAATGATCAAGGCCTTCATTGTTGAACCTCATATGTATTACTCATAAGCTTCTGCATTATTTTCTTGAAACCACATTGAGAAAGGTTGAAGAATGTTTGTCTCAGCTCTATGATGCTTTTGAGTAATCTCAAGGAGAGCAAGCCATGTGAAGTCAGGATATATTCGAGGGTTGTTGTAGTCCACTAATTCAGTTAGTGGACTCACAACCTTATCTTTGTCAGGACAAAGAAGAACGCTAGTGATTTTCTAGGAGTCGTGTTGTTAACAACTGCTCTATGCTAGCAACTTTTGTATCTACCATTCGATAGCGCCTGCAAAAGGTAAAACACTAAATATGTTATATTCATGTTGTACTTCTAGGAATTCATGATGTCTATCATTGTGCTTCATGTGGAAAGATCTTATAACATTTGTCACCTAAAATTGTATTGTTTTTCTAATTGATTATGTTTATATTATTTGTATGTAATATATAATACATTAGCTTATTATATAGTTCTAGTGTATAAATTTTCTTACCATAAATGTGTCGCCTATGTTAACCACAAAAGCATTGAAATTTGGACGGATGGAGTACCATTCATTGTCCACAAAAACCTGAAGTTCGCTAACATAATCCTGATGGAGAACGGTTAATGATGTTGGATCATAGTGAGGCCTTGTTCCTAAGGAGAGCTCTGGTTTCAGGTACGGGGGATAGTAGTTGAGTCTCAATATGGATTCATTGTCTTCAAAAAATTCTTTAAAGTGGCTCTTCTGTACGCCTAGGCTGATCCCTAAGAGTTCCATGATCCTAAGAGAAAGTGTATTCATGGAATTGCAATACTCTTGATAAACATTCCTGCGTAATTAAAGGGAAAAAGGTTAATTGATTTACATAATTGAAAAATAAAAAAACCGATACTCCTTTTGTTTCAATTTGTTTGTCTAATTTTTATTTGATACGAAGTTTAAGAAAGTAAAGAAAGACTTTTGAATCAAGTAGCCTTAGACAAAAAATATGTAAAATGTACAACTATGTCATTTAATTTAGTGGTCTTAAACATCTCTTGCAAAAAAAGAAAAAGAAGTTTTAGAAACATACCAAAAAGTAAAGTATGACAAAAAATTGAAAGAGAGGAGTATTAGGATAGTCAATTGTCCTTACCCGAGATTGTTGAAACTTTTACCTAATGTCCTTTGGAAATACTCTTCAACTATGTGAGATGAGTTTTCTTTAGCAGTGTATCGTAAAGAGAGTGTCTCTTTCCAAGGCAGCTTTGAAGAAAACCTTCCAATAAAACTGTTGGCATAGCCACAATGCTCACTAATTTTCCTCTGAGATTTTTGCTTTTCAGAGAGTGGCATGTCAAAGAACGTGTCCATTTAACGATGGGATTTGGAGATGAGATTAGAATCAACTCCATGGTTCACTACAAGAAAGAAACCATGACTCCTGCACGGTTCACCAACAGGCCTAGATGCTTGTTGGTTCAAGGCAGGGTCACCAGAAAAGAAACCCCTTAAGTCAATAAGGGGAACATGAAGTTCTTGTGTTACAGCACATGGCTTCTCTTCATCTCCCCATATATATTGTGTGGGAATGTTGGACTCATTCTTCATACGGGATGCATCAAAAATCAATGGATTTTCCTCACCAAACATAGGTGATTTTCCATTTGTGATTATACTATGAGTGGTCATTGTAAGCAGGGGTTTGGTTTTTTCTTTCTTATGCAATATGTCACAATGGGAAGAAGGAAATAGAAGTAGTTCATTGTGAGGAGCCAAAATGAAGGATTATATAGGGCTTAAAGATACTTAAAATTTGGATAAAAGTGCATATGTTGTTTGAATCCGATTTTAAAAAAGGAAATACTATCAAAGATATGTTTGACCATTTATTTTGAATCAAAATTTAAAAAAGGAAATACTTTTAAAGATATGTTTGACCAAAGATTTCAAATCTGAGTTTGAAATTTTTTGCTTAAAAAGCTTTGAAGTAGCAAAAATGGGTCAAAACGGTTTGCTAAGAATGGCTTAATAATGCTTTAAATTAGGGTATAACTTTCTTATATAATGTACATACACATATCTACACATAATATACCATAATCATAGGTAGAGATATTTAAAGAATCTTTTCGATTGATTTTCCTTAGATAGATTTCCTTATTTTCCTACAAATAACGTTTATTCTTAAAATAATACTATAGTAAAACCACACTAAATAAATATAGGTGAGATTACACAATATTAATTTATAGATGCATTATTTAATCGAGAAATTAATATTTATTAATTTAAAGAGTTTTTTGAGATTCAATAAAAGTTAACTTTTATAACATCAACATTATTGTAGCTTACTAATTTATGTATCATATTTATTGAAGTTACAAGAAATAATAATTTATTATACATAAAGTACAATGAATTTATCAAAATATTGTATCTTATTTATTGAATGTATATGAAAAAAATACATTCATTGTACATAAAATACAATGTATGTGAATGATTATTGTAAATGTTTTTGTTATATGATTCATTGTAAAATAAATTTAAGAATACAATGATTTATTGTGAAATAAATTCATAATACATAATGTTCATTGTTTCTTAATAATCAAATATTATTCACTATATATTTACCAAAAAAGTTCAATGTATGATAGTGAGAGCATAAACTATATAAGCAACACATGAAATTTCTTGAAACCATACACAAAAATGACTTCTCATTAAAAAAAGTGTCACTAAATTAACAATGACAAATCAAATACGTAAAACATTATTTGAATACAAAAGAAATCATTCCTTATGCACTAAAAAAAATTGCAGTCATGGAAACACCAAAACTTTTGGATGCAGTAAGAAAAGTTAGAGATGAGCATTAACTAGTTCTAAATTTTTACAAAAAATAAAACACAATCAAATTATATTTCACTAAATTATCTTTTAAATATATTTGTACGTTTAAATAATTATTAATTCATAATATTAATTGGACAATATATTTATATAGAGGTCTTTTGAACATATATTATCTTATTATCTCATCGAAATGAGTATTTTTTCCATCGGTAAAGTCAGGATCGAATATATATATTATCTTAGAGATGTTATTAATTTGTTGAATATTAATTTAGTAAGGTTCTACTGTAAAAGAAAATTGTTCTATTAGCTCTGTAATTTAAATGGTATCAAAGTCAGGTCCCTCCCCATTTAGGCTTTCGATCCACTCTCTAGTCGGACCTGAGTATAAAGGGGTGTTAGAGTGGGTTAAATCCTAGATTTGTTGGAAATGAATTGATGGCCTATTTATATGGACTTGGACAATCCTTCTCTTATTAGCTAAGCTTTTTGGATTAAGTTAGATCCATGTGTCATATCTTTACACTCGTATTTATCGGTGAGTTTCAGTTTTTATATTAGAAATTGCAACACCTCGGATGTTTATAGTTGTCTTTTTCATGTTAAGGACTTATGAGCTTAAATTTGAGAATCTTATATTAGTAATGCTCCCGTTTGGGAACGCGATTTTGATTTAGAATAATTGATAAAAATATTGTTCTTATTCTCCTTTAAAAATGCCTTATATATTTATGAAAATAATTCCTTAGTTACGATATCTGTCTTTATATAATTTTATAAGAATTTGTAGTTTATTAATATTTTGATTGTCATGACACGACTTCCTGAGTCATGATGGCACCTAATTAAGCCCACCATTAGGTAAGCCGACTCGTACCCAGAACGACAAGTAGTGAGTACAGGGGTAGAACTAAAGAGAAAATAATATTAGCAATAAAAGAAGACAAAACTAGAAGCAAACCCAAAACTATATACAATAGATACCCTCCCAGAACCAGGAATTCACGAGTACAAGAATGTCTAACAAGAATAAATACATGTCCCAAAAGTGGACCACAACAAGCCGCCTCAAAGGCAAAAGACAAGCTAACATATGTACAAAAGGAGACTGGCTGATCTAGGATGCCAAGTGCTCACCCTCGTCTTTGATATCCCCAAGATGCAAAAGATGGCACAAACGATCACCGCTAGTAGATGGTACTAGGACCTGCATCACGAAGAGATGTAGAGTAAAGCATAAGTACCCAAACAAGGTACTCAGTAGGCATCATAGGCCGACCGAGCAAGAAACGAAAAAATAATCCGAAAAGATAGAATCTAAAAACCAACAGAGACCAAAACAGATATTAAAAGAAGGCACACAAGCATACCAAAAGTAAATCTAAGTATGGCTAAACTAAACCAAAGTGGACCCCATAAATCCAGAAGGTAAACTCGTGCACAAGTTTAAATAAAACCTAAAAACGACCCCATACGCCTGACATGCACACATAATAGCTAAGTTTGCAAGACAGAAGAGTAATCCAAATTTGAATCCAAGAACCAGTAAAATTCCAACACAGCTAAAAAGAGTGACAATCAACTCAACCAGTTAACTCCCAGCCCAGCTTGCAAGAGTGACAATAAACTCATCCAGTTAATTCCCAGCCCAGATAGACAGAGTGACTTCTAACCCAGGCTACCCAGTCATATAACCCACTTCTAGCGGCATCAACCGCTCAGCTAGCAAGACTACCTCGGAGGCGTGTCAAGTCTGTAGAGGATTTGAGATATCGAGGTGGCCCAGCCAGCCAACCCACTCCCAAGGGTGTCAGACGTCCAGCTACCAAAAGCGCCACGGGGAATATTGACTCTCAAGAGGATCTCATACGCTCTACGAAACCATGGATCAATGTCCACTACCGAAAATATCACAAAAGTCTACAAGCCAGAAGTACTTCAATCGCAAGAAAGAACACAATTTTTGGTAGAAAACGTAGGTGGCAAGTTAAATAATTTTAAAATGTCAAGTACCATAACCCTTTTTACGGTTCACCAAGGCTACTCGTCATCCAATGTAAGTGTCGTAGGTATGTCTCGTAGGTGAATCTTAGACTTATTGAAATTTTAGGATCAAAGTTTGGACCTACAGTAAGAATGTACCGTCCGCATGTGGACAAACGAACCATACATTACAACCGTTGTTAGGGTTCCAAAAGTATGGTCCCAGCCCCACTTACGAATGGAAAGGATGGTCCGTTGTTGGACCCACGGACCGTAAGTCCATCAGTTGGTGGAGGTACACGGTCAATTTTAGGTCATTTTGATCTTTCCCCTAACTGTTTTAACACTATACTACGTCTCTTTGCCTTCTACACTAAGCCTATTTAATGATGTTTAACACCCAAATTTCCCAATTCAATTAACTTTCCTAAAATCCTAAAAGTTTATCTTGTTTAATAATACAATAAAACTATTTTACTCTTATTTTAGAGATTCTCTAACAGACAACCATCACTATGAGCTATGTGATGATACACTATCTCGATCACGCTGCCAGAACATTCATATACCTTGCCGGAGTATAGGATATCCTCAACTAGGTGGATCCACTAAGATATGTTTAAAAAGAAATAAGGAATCATCTAAAAAACATGAGCCTTTCTACCCACGTTGACATACATGGTTTACGAGGACTTTCAGTTCTCTAAACTCGTCCCCATATCAGTTCTCAATACTAATCCCAATAATATAACTGATGCTCATATGTTTAAAAACATTTTTTCATCCTTTTCATCCTCAAACTTTGATAGTATAACTCAAAAGGGTTCTCTTAAAAGAGATAGTACTCAAAACTCCTCATGAACTCATTTGAAAATCGATGTTTCTTGTCATTTTAAATGTAAAACATATACTCTTGGGAATACTTAGTTCCCATATATTTATTTTGGAAAATGAAACTCAGCTCTCATCATCATCATACTCAAGTACTCAAGTACTCAAGTCTTAAAACAAGTTTTAAAAGTTTGTAAAAGACTTCTCAAAATAACTCAAAGGACACTCTGAAACTCGACTCTTAATCGTTTAATGAATTTGAATTATGAATTCAAAATTTAAGATTCATGATATGAAGGACCTCGTGATGATTAAATGTAGTTTATATAGTTAGGATTAAGAAAGGAATGCAAGCTCAACTCAAAGGGACAAGTAGGGATTGATGAACGAAGAAGAAGGTGGCCTGACGTTTCGGGCGCAGGGGTGGCGCATCACGCCAAGCATCCAACTACTGGGGTCAATTCTGGCGCACTTTCGCTACCCCAGGCTAGCCCCTTGGTGCATCTGGAGCGTCGTGCACCAGCCCCTTTCCAGAACGATCCGATAAATTTTTCTTCTCATTTTCTATCTCTAATTCACCTAGAATCGATTGTTTTCCTCAAATTCTCCTTAGTTTAAATTACCCAATAGAAGTACATGAGAATCAACTCACTTTACCTCAAGAACAACCCTAAGAAATCGAAATCCTCACCTCAAGAATTCATCAAATCCACAAACAAAGCATGAAGAACAAAACCTCAAGAGCACACACCCATCCAAAATTCAAATCATTCAACCTCAAGAACGAAATTACGGATGTAATTCACATATTGGCATGTGGTTGAACGAACCCAACACTATGAAAACTTGCATACCTTAATTTGCTGAAACAAATCCTCAATTAGCAAGAAATCTTGGTGAACGCTTGAACTCCTCCTTGTTTCCTCCTCTTGAACTCCTCCCATAATACTAATCGTGATTTTCATTTATGAAAACTGATCTAAGTCATTTTAGACCCCTAAAATATTTCCAAAAATGATTAGAGTCAATAGGGTAAGGAAAAAACCATAGTACCCCTCATTAATTTGGGTAAATTTCTTTAACTGGATAGGCTGACTTCAAACTGGCATATCTCCCTCATCTGAACTCGAAATTTAAGAGGATTCTCTTCTTTACACCTTTGTCTGAGGTGACTATGAATTTATCTTACAACCTTATAAGAACTATTCTTTAAGAGGTAAGATTAATTCTTAAATTGATATCGTTGGTTTCTATTCGTAAATTAAAGAATGTGATTGGTCTTATACTAATTGTTGTCTCTAATTTCTTCAAAATAGGGGTCTAGATAACTTTTGATCTAAGTTCTTGAATTTAGTAATTTAGTATCATAATTATTTTAATTCGCTAATTTTGAATACTAAGATTAATTAGGTTTCTTAGAACTTCATCTTGAAAATCGGGGATTTTATTCTTGAATTTCAAACATCTTTCAATTTCCATCCTTGAACTTAGTATTTACATTTTTGCACTATTTTCTTATATCATCTAGTAACCTGATTCGTATCAAGTGGTATCAGAGCGGTTCTATCAAGGTTTCATTCTTGATAATATTGGGAGTTTAAAAAAAATCCTTTTGTAGTTTCTTAAAAGTTAAGCTACAATGAAAAAATGAAAATTAAAAAGAAAATTAAATTACTGGAAAATTAAGGTATTTCAAGAAACTCCGAATATGTTTTGTTTCTTGATTTTCAACCTCAAAGAAAAAAATCAAGAAGAGGGGAAATTTGATGTTTTTCTTATCACACAAATTGGTATTTTTCTTGTCTCATCAATCCCAATTAATCTGGGTATTGGTACATTTTTTTCTGTCTACATCGTACTTCTAGAAGGTTATTACTAATAGGGTTTATTTATAAATTCTGAAGGATCTATCAAAATGTTGTATTTTTAGTGGTAAAAGTCAAGAGAGAGGGAGATCAATTGAGAAAGAGATAGAAAGCTAAATTGAGACATATTTGTTTCTTTGATATTTTTTTGAGATGTCTCAAATAGGAAAAGAAATTGAATCTTCAACTCAAAATGACATCAATAGTGTTGATGTGCTGATTAAACAATTAAAAGAGATTAAATTCACCGTAGCTAATTTAAGGAGAGAAAATATTTTTCATATAAGATGTGGGATAAATGGTAATATTTGTTCTATGATTATTGATAGTAAAAGTGGTACTAATCTGGTAAGCTCATTCGTTGTGGAGAAGTTGAAACTTACATGCATTAAACATACTATTCCTTATAAGCAAAGGTTGGATGATTTTGGTGAACTTAAGGTGACTAAGAAATGCATGATTTCTTTCTCCATTTGGAGGTATTGTGATAATGTTCTTTGTGATGTCATTCAAATGCATGATTGTCACATCATGCTTGGATGCCCATGAAAGTTTAATAGGAATGCAATTCATGATAAGAGAAAGAATAGAGTTTCTCTTGAACTAAACAAAAAAATAAAATATTTGAACCTTATTAACCTCATCTCAAGTTAATGAAGATCAGAAATGTGTGAGAAAATTTTGAGAGAGAAAAGAATGAGAGGATTAAGGAAGTGCATGTTGATATCCCTAGAGAGGAAAAAGGAGATGATGTGTTATGTGAAAAGAGTGGATTGTCAAGTGAGAAAAAATGTGAGATTGAGATAAAAGAAAATATAGGTGACCATGAGAGAAATAAAGAGGGGATGGTCGTGAGGTAGAGAAGAAAAACAAAAGAGTTTGAGTAAGATTATTTCTTATTCTAGCTCTAATATTCCTACTTCTGTTTCTAGTTGTTTTGATTCTCTTGTAGGTACTCATTGAAAAGTTAACATTCAAAAACCAAATTCATTGGATGAACTTAATCCTAAGGGGGTTGATACTATATGTCCGATAGAGAAAGTGCATGTTGATGAGAACGATAAAGATAAAGAAAATTGTTGTGGGTCTGTCCAAGATAAGACTGATAAAAAAAAGTTCAACGAGACAATTTTGGATCTAGCACCACTTAGAAAGGAAAAACGAGGTGATGGTATTGTTTTGCTACATAAGACCAAGTAAGTTATGTATTATTGGTTTATTCACATTCTTGGGATTCCTAAAACACCTAAGCTATTTTTGGAGGTAATAAACTATACTCTTAATTCTTATGTTTATGACATCATTCATTTTGGGAATGATGATATTTTATAATATAAGTCATTAACTTCAATCACTAAGTTCACTGAGAGTAATTTGAGCTCTTTTAAAATTAAGCATGACATAGTTGATTGTGGATTCTCACTTGTTAAAATGAGACGTCATGTTTGTGGGAGGAAGCTTGCGAAGGAGTTTGATGATTCTTCCTCTCTTGTTCAAGTATTTTTGTGTGATGATGAGTCCACAATTTGGACTCATTCAAGGCTATATTTTAATAGAATTAGTGTCCTCAAATGCATATTTTGTCTCAATAATAGATGTAGACCCTTGAGTTTAAGGTATTTGGAGTTAGAGACAAAGCATGGACACTATTGGGCAAAAAGGAACAAAGAAAGCCTTAGGAATGAATAAAAGAAGGCCTGCTGATTGATGATTCGGCGAATAGCCAATATCATTCAGCGAAACGCCAAAACACCAAGGTATCGCCTAGAGTTAAAGAACGCTAGAGCTAAAATGGGGGAAAATTCGACGAGCAACAACCATATTCGGTGAATCAGCGATCTAGTCGGCGAAGGGCAACTAGGTTGCCAAAAGTATGAAAGAATATACAAGCAAGTGTTGATAGGTGAGATGGAAGGATAATGGGCGATTCGCGGAGTTATTCAGCGATACCGACCTAGACCGCCTAAAATTACAGTAGCCACACCAAGAAAAAGCTAAAATTGAAGGCGAGATGAAGAGAAATCAGCGAATCGCCGATCCATCAACAACACCCGAATTACTTTGCCGAGTAGCTCTGAGTAGTGACATTTCAGACTTGTATAAATTAGTCTTGTCTAGAGAGAAAAATTCATTCAGAAAGAGAGAAAACAATTATTGAGAGAGAAAACACTACCACAGGGTTGGGAGAGTGATTTTAGCAAGATTTTGAGAGAAAATTTGTAAGAGAGAAGCTTATCAATTGAATTTCATCTATAATTTTCATCTTGTACCCAACTATGGGGGTGATAATTAATTATGATTTTTTTATTTTTGAGATGACTAGCTAAAACCCTTTACTTGGGGTTTTGATCATGAAGCAAATTGTTGAATTTACTTAATGGGTGTTTATTAATTGCTAAGAATGGTGCTAATTTGAAGTGGGTCTAAGTTGTTGCTGTCTTTCGAGATTGAATTATGTTACGTCGTGTGTTAATTTCAGTGTTGTGCACTTTCTCGAGAGAGAGGTGTGAGGCCAAGGTGGCAATCTTATTGTCGAAACAAGGAGCTTTTCCTTTGTATCCAGCTCGAGAAAGTGGATTTGATGAGGGTAAAGAGCTGGGCTTCATTCAATCAGTGTTGAAGTTCGAAAGAATTCAACATAGAAAAGGCAATTGTTGGAGAGAAATTTACTTTATATATGGTTCAACCAACCCACAACAAATTAGTTTACTATGAGCAGTAGTGTTTACCCATTTTGTTGAGATTCAATTGTTGGCTGATCAATTTCCCAATTTTTACTTTAATCTTTGATTACTTGAGTTGAGTTATAAGTTTGAATTAGTAGTTAAAACCCGAAATTTGAGATTTGAATATTAATTGTCCAAGAAATGTTTGATTGAAGAGAGTGTCATTGTACTTCCATTAAAGAGATTCGAAGGAAGCACTACTCCCTGCGGGATCGACCCCAACTCACATAGTTAGATTATTATACTGAAGAACGATCGTTGGCATTTAGTATTAGATGAAATGCCAGTTGATACATTAATCAAAATGGCGCGGCTGCCGGAGAGTAGCATTACTTAGGATTCTTTGATTGAAGATTTGACACTCTAAAAATTTGTTGGTTGTAGTTGAAGTTGTTTCGGCTACTTTGTGTAGGTAGTGGCTGGAATACGTGAAATTGAACATGAGTGAAGAAGAGATGAATGACAGCCAATCAAATCATCGAGAAGGTATAGACGACATCAATAGTGTCTACAGCCCAGCTCAATCACGTGGAATTGGTGCAATCTACATCCCACGAACTGAAGAGAGTGCGATGTTTGAAGTCACTAGCACGATTCTTCATCTTCTCCAAATGATGGAAATATATGGAGGGGTAGATCACGAAGACCCGTATGAGCATGTGAGAAATTTTATCGAGGCTTGTAGCCCTTTTTCATTCAAAAATGTGTCTCAAGAGTCAATTCAGCTGCGGTTATTGCCACTGTCCTTAACAGGAGAAGCTAATAAATGGTTAGCCGAGTTACCAAACAATTTCATCACATCATGGGAGGAGGTAGTTGTAGCCTTTAACACAAGATTCTTTCCTCCATCAAGGATGATGAAACTTAGAGACGAAATTCAAAGTTTTAAACGACAGGAGGGAGAACCTATCCATGAAACGTGGCTGAGATTCAAGAAGCTCATAACGTAACTGCCAAACTCATGGGCTACCAAATGAGTTGTTACTTCATTATTTCTACCGGAGTCTAGATTTGGTTAATAAGGGAGTAGTTGATCAATTGGTACAAGGAGGAATAATATTACAACCGTTTGAGTTAGCTTCGTTTCTTCTGGATGAAATGAATAGGATAAACCAAGCACAGTACACCTAAGAGGATTAGGTCTCTCCATTTCATTTTCGACTAACGCAAGAACAACATGATAACGAGAGTGAGAGAGATGAGAACATCAAGAAGATGTTAACGCAAATGAGAGTTCTACAAGAGCACATGAAGGGGATATGTGTAGTATTTGAAGTTGATGAGGGTTCTTCTTCCAGTTACTCAAAGCCGGGGGAGAACCAAGGTTGGAACTTCAAAAGATATGAGGAGGGTTTCCACTCACTCCATCAACAACAAGGTGGAAATGAAGGTTGGAACTATAAAAGGGGAGAAGAACAAAGAAGATATCATAAAAATTGGACTGAGCAAAATGATCACTGGAAAAAGAAACATGATCATGAGGAGAACCAGAATTACTCAAGTGAAAGCCCAAAATCAAATGGGAGTGCAGGCAGCCCCCGGGTGAATGATTTATTATCAAGCATACTTAATAAAGTTGAGGGGTCAGCTGATTTGTTGAAAGGAATGAAAGATGACTTTTCATCATTGAACAATAAAGTAAATTATCATACCGATGCCATCAAAATACTTGAAGGACAACTGAGTCTATTATCAGCTTAGTTGACATCAATGACATCTATGGAAGATGACGGGAGAGGGCTGGTTGTAGGTACACGTAGCAAAAGGGTGGCAATAGGCAATGTGATGGGAAATGAAGATACTCAAAAGCATGAAGAAGGTTAAGGTATGGAGGAACAAGAATCACTTATTCAACAAAATCTTGCTAAAGAACCGCAAAAAGAAGTGGAACAACTTGTTCAAATTCCAAAAGTTATGCAACATTTACCCAAAATACCTCCACCATTTCCACAATGCTTAAAAAAGAAGAATGAAGAAGAGAAGTTCTTGTCGGTATTTCTAAAGCTATCAATAAACCTTCCGCTGGTGGAAGCATTATTGGAAATGCCGGGATATGCCAAGTTCATGAAAGAGCTAGTCACAAAGAAAAGGAACTTGGACTGTGAAACAATTGAAGTGTCCCATAGTTGTAGCACAATTATGACTAAAAAGTTGATCACAAAGAGAGCAGACCCTGGGGCATTCACCATCCCTTGCACCATTGGCATGGTCCAATTCGCGAAAGCTTTGTGCAACTTGGGGGAAAGCATCAACTTAATGCCCTATGCAATATACAGGCAACTTGGTTTGGGAGAACCGAAAGCAACCACCATCAGACTCCTGATGGCAAACCGGTCAATCAAACATCCAGTGGGGATCCTCTCCGACATTTAGGTAAAGGTAGATCGGTTCATCTTTCTAGATGATTTTGTGATTTTAGATTGAGAGATCGATGCCAAAATCCCCATTATTTTAGGAAGGCCATTCTTGGCAACTAGGAGAGCATTGGTGGATGTTGAAAGTGGAAAATTGAAGTTTCGGGTGAACCAGGATGAGGTAACATTCAATATTTGTAAATCCATGAAACACCCAAGTGATATTCATGTGGTGTCTATCGAGGATGTTATAGATGAGGCAGTAACTAGTGTGAGCCATTTGATGTGCATGAATGAACCACTTGAATCTGTGCTTACTAATTATGATGAATCCAAAGTTCATGGCTATGAGAAAGTAGTAGCTACCTTAACGGGATTAGGAGCATATTCAAAGAATCCAATCAAGCTGGATATTGACCTAAAAAAAGAGAAAGTCCTCCTGCAAAGCTGTCAACTGAGGAACCACCTAATCTGGAATTGAAAATCCTGCCCGCTCATCTCCAATATGCTTTCTTGGGCGCAAATAACACTTTACCAGTGATCATTGCAGCTGATTTTCTTGAATGGTAGGTGAGTTTACTCATTGAAGTATTGCAAAAGCATATAAAAGCTATAGGATGGACCATCGCTGATATAGTGGGCATTCTCCCTGGTATCTGTACTCACAAGATTCGGCTTGATACGGATTGTAAGCCTAGTGTAGAGCATCAACGGAGATTGAAACCACCAATGCAAGAAGTGGTAAAAAAGGAGATCATCAAGTGGTTAGAAGAAGGTGTGATCTACCCTATTGCAGATAGCAAATGGGTAAGCCCGGTGCAATGTGTACCAAAAAAGGGAGGTATCACTGTAGTCCCAAATGCAAAGAGGGAGCTTATGCCGACTAGACCAGTGACCGAGTGGAGAGTATGCATGGATTATTGGAAGATAAACTCATGGACTGAAAAGGATCACTTTCCAATGCTCTTTATGGATCAAATGCTTGACCGACTATCAGAGAGGGGATGATACTGCTTTCTAGATGGGTACTCCGGTTACAACCAAATCTCTATTGCACCGGAGACCAAGAGAAAACCACCTGCACCTGTCATTATGGAACGTTCGCATTTAAAAGAATGTCATTTGTTCTATGTAATGCCCCGGTGGCATTTCAGCGTTGCATGTTATCCATTTTTGCGGACATGGTAGAAGACTCTATGGAGGTATTCATGGATGAATTTTCAGTCGTCGGAGATACATTTGAAGAATGTTTGGCACACTCGGGGCAAGTACACCAAAGATGCGTGGAAACAAACCTGGTTCTGAATTGGGAGAAATGCCACTTCATGGCGAAGGAAAGAATAGTTCTTAGGCACAAGGTGTCACAAAAAGTACTAGAAGTCGATAAGGCAAAAATTGAGGTGATTGAAAAATTACCCCCGCCGATTTCAGTTAAGGGTGTTCACAGCTTGTTGGAACACGTCGGTTTTTACCGGAGGTTCATCAAAGACTTCTCAAAGATTGCACACCCCCTGTGAAAACTCTTGGAGAAGGAAATGAAGTTTTATTTTGATGACGCTTGTATGACGGTGTTTCGAAGCTTGAAAGAAAAATTAGTATCCACCTCAGTCATTATCAGCCCTGATTGGTCTGAATCTTTCAAAGTCATGTGTGATGCTAGTGGCACAGCACTGGGAGTGGTATTGGGGCAAAAACGCAACAGTATTTTTCACCCAATTTATTATGCGAGCAAGACTCTAAATAGTGCTCAATGTAACTATACCGTCACCGAACAAGAGTTGCTTACAGTAGTTTATGCATTTGAGAAATTTCGGGCAAATTTGTTAGGCACTAGAGTAATTGTTAACACGATCATGTTGCACTTCGTTAATTGATGGCAAAGAAGGATGCAAAACCAAGGTTGATAAGGTGGGTGCTACTATTGCAAGAATTTGACTTTGAGGTCAAAGATAGAAGACGTTGCAAAAACCGGGTGGCTGACCACTTATCGAGGTTGGAGGGCAAGGAGAATGTTGAACCTGAAACTGACATAAATGATTCCTTCCCCAATGAACAAGTGTTTGCAATCTCCCTTGAAAAGACCCCCTGGTATGCAGATTTCGCAAATTACATTGTGTGCAGACTAATGCCGGATGAGCTCAACTTCTACCAGAGGTTCATGTTCGACTTTAAAAAGTAATTCTGGAATGAACCTTACTTGTTTCGTGAATGTGCATATCATATCATTAGAAGGTGTGTTCCAGAAGAAGAGGCAGTAGGAATTCTCCATGCTTGTCATGCGTCGCCAGTGGGAGGCCACTATAGCGGGGTGCGTACAACAACTAAAGTTCTCCAGAGAGGATACTACTGGCCATCACTCTGCAAGGATGCGTATGAATTTGTAAAGAAATGTGTCCAATGTCAGAAGCAAAGTGGAGTATCTAAAAGGCACGAACTACCCCTTACTCCTATTTTAGAAGTGGAGCTATTTGATGTTTGGGGAATCGATTCATAGGCCCCTTTATGAGAACGTTTGGAAATAAGTATATCTTGGTGGCTATAGATTATATTTCCAAATAGGTGGAGGTGTTTGCACTTCCAAACAACGAAGGAAAAACCGTCATCCAATTTCTGAAACGCTACATCTTTGCGAGATTTGACACTCCTAAGACAATTATTAGTGATGGGGGATCCCACTTTTGTAAAAAGTGGTTCTCCGCTACATTAAGTAAGTATGGGGTGAAACACAAAGTGGCAACCCCATATCATCCCCAAACAAGTGGCCAGGTTGAAGTGTCAAACTGGGAGATCAAAAGCATCGTGGCCAAAACCGTGAATGCCAACAGAATCGATTGGTCTCGAAAGCTCGATGACGCACTATGGGCATACCAAACCGCTTACAAAACACCTATTGGGATGTCTCCGTATCAAGTAGCTTTTGGTAAATCTTGCCATCTAATCGTTGAGTTAGAACACAAAGGGTTGTGGGCACTGAAAGCCTTAAATCTAGATTGGACAAAGACCTCAAGGGGGAGAGTGGAACAGTTAAATGAATTGGATGAATTCCAATTCAGAGCTTATGAAAGTTCAGCCCTCTACAAGGAAAAAATGAAGAAGTGGCATGATGCTAAAATCCTTAGGACAGAATTTACAGTGGGAGACTGGGCGTTACTATACAATTCACAACTTCGACTCTTCCTGGGAAAGCTCAAGTCCAAGTGGTTAGGACCATTTAGAGTGAAAAGAGTATTCACCAATGATGCCATAGAAGTTGAGGGGCAAGAGGGACCTGCATTTACGGTGAATGGGCAACGCTTAAAATTATACTATGGAGAATGCCAGGAGATTTCTTTAATTGAGGTTATGTACCTGGAAGATTCTTGAGAGCATCTTCAGGGTATGCCACGATGCTAAATAAGGCGCTTCTTGGGAGGCAACCCAAGTGTATTGATTTTGCAGGAATAGGGATCATAAGCGCGTCAGAAGTTTTCGTGGTGAGTCACCGAACTATTTCGGCAGGTACGAACGTTCGTTGATCAATTCACTCCACGGACAACCGAACAATTTAGTGAAGATTCCTTGTGACCCTGCTCTACTTGTTTACAGGCTAAATTGTTTTCATTTCTTATCAATCTTTGTTTACTGTTAATATTTAGTTTGATTGCAATAAATACCCACTCTCTACCCACATTAGGGAAAATATTGACTGTTTTTGGTGGGGGTATTCCACTGCTCATGTATCAATGTCTTCAGTGTTGAAAACACCCCTTGTTTGTGTGAAATGTGGTTGTTCTTGTGCAAATTTGAGTCTCGGTTTTGATCAATATCGATGACTCACATAGTGCTTATAATCGAACGAACATGAATGTGAGGATACGATGAAACCAAGTGAAGTTACACAGTCAATATGTGAACTCTTTGCATCTCGTTGTGCCTAGCCAAGTATCAAATTGATTCTCTTGTGATGAACTTTGCAAACTAGCGAGAGTGTGGAGTTTTTCTTGACCTTGGTGTCAATGCCTTGTGTGATGAGCATACTGTGAACCATGGATGATAACACCTAGAATTTACCCCGTTGGTCCAGTCGACTAAGTAAGGCTATCTCTCGATATGATCTTAGGAAACTTCGAAGAGTGTGAGTCAATTTGACATATACCTCTTTAGTGGCATACCTTGTGAGTGTGTGAACCTCTTTTGAACACCCCTTGAGCCTTACCTTTCTTTGGAAGAAACTTGATGAAAGCATGATCTTTCTTAATCCACTACCTATAATCCTCATGATTCATGGTTGATTAAATAGCCAACTTAGGCCAAACACCTAAGTTAGTGGTGTGGTAAAAAGAAAAGGCAAGTCAAGAAGTGCAAGAAAAGTCCCCTTTAACCCATGGTGTTGAGAAAAATGGAACCCCTTCATACAAAAAAAAAGAAAGAAAAGAAAGACAAAGAAAACGAATGAAAAAGTTATGAAATAAAGTACAAAAGAAATGGGGTTCCGAACAATCCATGGAAGTGAGTAATGGGATGACTTCTGAGCACTAAAGAATATGATGAAAGAAGAGGAAAGGGAGTGTTGAAAGCACCACATTTCACGAGGATGAAAGTCTCTGAGTCTAAATGCACATACCTTTGTACTCAGCCCCATTACAAGCCTTGAAAAGACCTTTTTGATCTTGAGTGAGCTGAAACAATTGTTGATTGGAAAATACGAGAAAACCTATGGATGAAAACATGCATTGTGTTCTTCTTTGTGAGAGTGTGCGTTGCATTTGATTCCGAAATTTTAAATGATTAAACCATTGTGTGTGAATATGGAATCATTCTTTGTGTGAGGTCATTTGAGTACCTTTGTTGAGTTCGAACTTGCATTTGAAGCAAGTATAGTAAGCTTGAGAATTTTTGAAAATGGTGTGTAACAACTTGATTCTTTGAGGATACAATTGATCCTTGCATGAGTTAGTTGATCCTTGTTGTGTACATTCATGATTGAGTCTTGTGTAGCACTGTTTGAGACATCCTTTTTGAACTGCTGAACTTGAGTTTTACTTAAGGACAAGCAAAAGTTTAAGTTGGGGGTGATGATGAGTCCACAGGCTATATTTTAATATAATTAGTGTCCTCAAATGCATATTGTGTCTCAATAATTGATGTAGACCCTTGAGTTTCATGTATTTGGAGTTAGAGACAAAGCATGGACACTATTGTGCAAAAAGGAACAAACAAAGCCTCGGGAATGAATAAAAGAAGGTCTGACGATTGATGATGTCGTTCGGTGAATCGCCAATATCATTCAGCAAAATGCCAAATCGCCAAGATACCGCCTAACGTTACAAAACGTTGGATTTAAAATGTGGGCAAATTCGGCGAGCAGCAACCATATTCGGTGAATCATTGACCTAGTCGGCGAAGGAGAACCAGTTCGCCAAAAGTAGAAAAAAAGATACAAGCAAATACTGATAGGCGAGATGGAAGGATGATCGGCGAATCGCGGAGTTATTCGGCGATACCGACCTAGATCGCCTAAAGTTACAGTAGCCAGACCAAGAAAAAGCGAGATGAGGAGAAATCGGCGAATCGTCAATCCGTCAGCGACACCCGACTTACTTCGTTGAGTAGCTCCGAGCAGTGACATTTCAAACTTGTTTAAATTAGTCTTGGCTAGAGAGAGAAATTCATTCAGAAAGGGATAAAATAATTATAGAGAGAGAAAACACTACCAAAATGTTGGGAGAGCGATTTTAGCAAGATTTTGAGAGAGAATTTGTAAGAGAGAAGCTTATCAATTGAATTTCATCTATAATTTTAATCTTGTACCCAACTATGGGGGTGATAATTAATTATGATTTTTTTATTTTTGAGATGAGTGGCTAAAACCCTTTACTTGGGGTTTTGATTATGAAGCAAGTTATTGAATTTACTTAATGGGTGTTTATTAATTGCTAAGAATGGTGCTAATTTGAAGTGGGTCTAAGTTGTTGTTGAGTTTCGAGATTGAATTGTGTTATGTTGTGTGTCAATTTTAGTGTTGTGCACTTGCTCGAGAGAGAGGTGTGAGGCCAAGGTTGCAATCTTAGAGTCCTTAGTAGTGTGTTTTCTTAGTATCAGCTCGAGAGTGTGAAACAAAGAGCTTTTCCTTGGTGTCCAGCTCGAGAGAGTAGATTTGATGAGGGTAAAGAGCTGGGCTTCATTCAATCAGTGTTGAAGTTCGAAAGAATTCAACATAGAAAAGGTAATTGTTGGAGAGAAAGTTACTTTATATATGGTTTGACCTACCCACAACAAATTAGTCTATTATGAGCAGTAATATATACCCATTTTGTCAATTCAATAATTTGCTTCATGATAACTTGTTGGAATACGATCCTTTACATACGATGAGTCATAATTCTTCAAGTGTTGGTGATTGCGAGCTTAAAAAGATATTTAATACTAGTGACAAGGTGATACATGTCTATGAGTACTTCAATGCATATGTGAAAAACTTGTATATAAATTAATTTGTGAGGGGTGTAATTGAGGATGATTGGATATATCATAAAAGTGTCAAATATGATGTATGTTTTACGGATCTTGTATCGCCTTTTTCATGCGCATTGGAGTACTTTATTGATCGATCTAAATACGAGTTGCGCGTATCATTCGCAATGGCATCTATACCAAATTTTTTTTTTTGGTTATATAAGTAGGAGAATTTTCTATTGGAATGATGATGTTCACATGTTTTATAAGGGTGTATTTATACATTCTAGAATTAATTGGGTTAAGTGGACACATGGTCACTATCTTGTTTTGTTCCTACCATTTTTGCTTTCGAGTAATGGATATTGTTTGGTAATGCATGTCTTTTTTTACTTTTTGAGAGATTCAAATTTGAGGACAATTTTTTTTTTAAGAAGAGGGGAATGATAGCATCCATGTCGGCCTACTTGCCTAAAGTTGACGAGCTGCAATGAGAAATCAAGAAGATGTTTATCGTGGAAGAAAAGACCAAGGTTGACCCAAGAATTATAACAAGAATTTGATAAAGTGCTACAAATATTCCATGGTCTAAGTTCGAGTCCATGAGCCGAAAGATTGGGCCACATGATGGCCCAAAAAGAGGGCCCACATGGAGTCCAATAGGAGCATAAAAATTTCCTATTTTAAAAAGCTTCCTAATTAAAAGTTTCCTAGTTTAAAAGTTCCATAGTTTAAAAGTTTAGTAGTTAAAAGTTTTCCTACTTTAAAAGCTTCCTAGTTTTTATTTCCATAAAAGTAGGATGTGAATTCCATTCTATTTGGGATAAGTTTTCATATATATAGGGGTAGATTTTAATATTTTTGTTGGACAGAGATGATTAATATTATTTGATAGGTTTTTCTTCTTTACACCTTTGTGTGTGGTGACTATGAATTTATCTTACAACCTTATCAGAACGATTCTTTATGAGGTAAGATTAATTTTTAATTTGATATCTTTGGTTTCTATTCGTAAATAAAGAAGGTGATTATGCATATACTACTACAAAAATGAACTTTGGCGACAATTATTTTGCGGCAATAAGAAAAATGGCCTGCAATGCATTCTTGTGAGGTAATATATTAGCGGCTAATGTATAATGGCTAGGAAAAAGTACACTTTTTGTGGCATTTTGAATAAATAGCCGCCAAAAAGCCTTTTTTTTCTAAAAATAAAAACTCCTACTTTCTCTAAATTATTTATTTTCCCGCCATTCTCCAAATACTGGAAAAAAAAGAACTCCTAGCCAATAAGGAAAGCATTACAAAGAATAAAACCATCAGTATGCTAATAAGGAAAAAAAGTCTAAAAATATCTCCCACACACATAAGGATTCTGCATCCTAAATCGCTTATAGATGGGACGTCCTGCGCACCTTATATTCATTCATAGCAGCAGCGACCATCTAGCAACTACGTCCGTATATTGAATCGAAACAGCTACTTCCAAGAACAACGAAAATTTCAATCGCAGCAACTACGTCCGAGAACAACGAAAATTTCAGGTTGGTATGTCACTCCCTTCCACTCCTCTATTTCTATCATGTTTTATTACCCCTGTTGCTCTGTCGTTGAGAATTTATGTTCTTTATATTTACCCATTAATTGGAAGAAAAACAGAAAACACACTCGAAGAACTGATCAATATTTAGGTATTAACTGTGATTTCCAGGTGATTTGATATTTCTAAAAGTATTGATTTTGTCTTTTTGATCTCTGCCTGCTACTATTTTGAATGCAATTGATTGAATCGATTCCTCTGTCAGTATACATTATGGCGTGTGACTGTTATATTAAAGCATGTGGTTGTTAATATATTAAGGCGAGTGACTTTCAGATTTTCTAGCATAATCACAATAGAATCCATAAACAAGCTCTCGAAATTGAATTATGTTAAAAATCTCTATAAGTACTTCTTTCTATGTTTTTGAGTATGCCGCTAGTGTTTGGATGTGTGGCTTACTGAATTGTTGTTGATCAGTCCCAGACCTAGTGTTCTTGTTCCCTTTCTCTTATCGCCTGGAATGGGATGCTTGGAATGTGTTGTTTATATGTGTTCAAAATCTTTTAAGCTTCTGACGGGAGTTGCTGAAAGTTATCGTATTTAATAGGACCTGCACAAATAAAATCACTGTTAGTTAATCTAAAGCAACATTAAGTTACAGTAGGGATCAAGGTAAAACTGAGAAGGAACGTGAGGATCCACTCAAGGCCCTTAGGACACAGGTTTGGGATAAAATCTCTCTGACCATAAACTTAGTTGTGCCTTCTTCATTATCGGGATGTGTTTCATCAAATTGTGTTTTCTGTGCAAAGGAATATGAGGTGTTAGTTGAGGCTAAACTGGGGGAAAACATAAGAAAAACGAAGTGAGGTTATATGGTAGGGCTGTGATTTGAAGGTTACTTTATTAAATTGTGGAGTCAAAGGTACTTTGATTAGTTGTTATCTATCGCATCAGAAGCTAAAAAGATTCTGATGAGCATTGAGAAAATCTCTTTCCCAATATAGAAAAACGAAATTATATGAACATCTGAGCAGCAACTAGTTAGCTACACCCACACTTTTCAAATTGTTAGAAGTATCAATATTTATAGCTTGCTTCTGTTTAGAACTGCTCCATTGGTGCATATATCACGATTGATTGCTGGTAAGTAGTCTGTTGTATTCCCTAGTAGGTTCTTATAGAATCCCACGATTCAGCTTCCACTTGATCATCATTTGTTGTCCAAGAGCCATCAGCTAGTTGTAATTTTCTAATATAGTTGGATGCAGTTCTGTTCTTCATTGTTGCAAAGAAATATGCAGAAATAGAATCACCTAGATGCAGCCGCTGCATTCTTGATTTTTGTTTGATAATACTTTCTTTGTATCATTCTTGCATTGTGTTTACACTATAAGTTCGATCCTTCAAGTAGAATCTCCTAAATAGAGCAGCAAAAAGCTCCCAAAACAGAATTTTCGTATGCAAAAAGTTAATTCATCGTCAAAATGAAAAGAAGTACAAAAGGGAAAAGATCATTTGTCATCAAGATTGGGAAAAGTTTAAAGATCTCCAAAATATAATAGGAGGAACTTGCTCTTCACGCTGTTCTAGCTACTTTCTAGATAAGGATAAACTGCAACATGACAGCCTAAAGAATGGGGGCAGGGCCTAATTCCGAAATATTAGGATCTACAATAAGTTATCTTCCACTTAAGATAAGAACACCTTGGAAACCTGTAGTGGAGTAGCAATTTAAGAACTTTAAGTACCAGTTACAATCATTAACTAGGCTTTTCAAACCTTACTCTTCTCAACAGGTTCTTTCTCTTTCCAACAAAAATCATTTCGATTCTTCAAACAGCTGATTGATCTTTGTGCTGGAATCTTTATCTTTTGTGCTTGCAATATAATTTTGTTGTGTCTTGGGACTTTTGTTATGAGAATTGGGAGTTGGAGGGTAGCAGGCAAGTTTTTTTTTTGTTCCAATATGTTATAGTCTATTAAGGCAGAATTAGAGTTCCTGACATTACTTCTAGCATAGATGAAAACAAAGTTTAGTACTCTATTGAATTTTGTTTGTTATTATCATATTCAGTTATCTGAACAGTGATGGAAACATAGTCTATAATGTGTAATTCTACAGTGTAAATTCAATCTAAATACCTGTTCAAGCGCATGTCTTTGGTCTTGTTGGACCTAAGGCAAAACATGGTTATAGTTGTTGAGCAGAGAATGACAATTATGTTTATAGCTGTTGTGATAGGAGAATTACAATAGCCAGTAGAATGACATTTTAAAATCTACTAGCTATTGAGCAGAGAACTGAATGTGTATAAACTCCATATTGAAAACTGCTACTTCTTTATTTTATTTTTTTCGCAAGTAAAAATATTTTATTTATCAAAATAGTTAAAATTATACAGGGGACTGTGTTGGAACCACCACCAAACATAGTGAGCATCAAAACACCACAATCATTCAACTACTACATAAAAAGCCTCATATCTCTGGCCCAACAATAGACCATGCTTTTCTGAAAAAATATGCATTCAACCCATCTCCTCCCGATGCTTTGTGGTCATCAATACCTTTTAGAGCTTCCTCTACCTCCTCTAGAAGCACATGAGTAATAAGTTGCATTTGCTGGTTTCTGTTTAGAACTGCTTCACAGGGGCATATATCACAATTGATTACTGGTAAGTAGTCTGTTGTATTCCCTAGTAGGTTCTTACAGAATTCCACGATTTCGACATCCACTTCATCATCATTTGTTGTCCAAGAGCCATCAGCTAGTTGCAATTTTCTAATATAGTTGGATGCATTTTTGTTCTTCATTGTTGCAAAGAAATATGCGGAGTTAGAATCACCTAGATGCAGCCACTGCATTGTTGATTTTTGTTTGAGAATATTCTATGTGTACCATTCTTGCATTGTGTTTATACTACAAGTCCGATCCTTCAAGTAGAATCTCCTAAATAGAGCAGCAAAAAGCTCCCAAAACAGATTTTCGTATGGAAAAAGTTAACTCATCGTCAAAATGAAAAGAAGTACAAAAGGGAAAACATCATTTGTCATCAAGACGGGGAAAAGTATAAAGACCTCCAAAATATAATAGGAGGATCTTGCTCTTCACGCTGTTCTAGCTACTTTCTAGATAAGGATAAACTGCAAAATGACAACCTAAAGATGTCATAAACTTGTGTCTTTGTTCCAATATGGAAAAATCAAATTATATAAACTTCTGAGAAGCAACTAGTTAGCTACACCCACCCTTTTCAACTTGTTAGAAGTATTGGTATTTACAACTAGCTAGATTTGTTCGATTATGATCCTTTCTTCTTTCTGTGTAAAGTTTTGTAATTACGATAGGTCAAGATATCTTCATCTATTAGATTTCTGAATAATGAGGGTACCTCAAAAATGTCAACACCATGGAAACTAAATCACACAGTCACAAATACTTGAAATTCAATAATATGCTTCCAGAAACATTATACGTTTTTGTCCTTGATTCCCGGCTAGACTTTCTCCCTCCATGTTTGATTGACCATATGAGTTGTGTTGTGATTGGAGACTCAAATTGGGTGTCAACTAATGTGCACCACGTCGTAGGTTTACACATTCTTTTGGTATAGAAAACAAGGAGTATTCACGATCACACACACAACTAGAGACAAATCAAGATAGATTAAATAGAGAGTGGGAAAACTGGTATCAAATCCACTCACCGAATAATCCATCATAATAAACTAATCAGTTACAACATGAACTAATCTGGATAAACGGACTCTACCATTTCCCATTGTGATTGATCCCCTTAATTGAAGGCTAATATGCAGAGAACATTAGCTTTTTAAGTGCTAGTATTAGAAGAGTGCTAAATGACCTGAGTTTATTATTCTAGAGCATTTTTCAGGTGTTTCAACATATGTGTTTTTCCATTTGATGACTTTCAAATATTTTTTCATTCTAGGTAACTTAGCGACAAGAAAGCCTCATGGTCCTACTTAACTAAAAGATGTTTGGAAACTTCCTCCTGGAAAGACAATTGTTGTGTCGTTTGATAGTCATAACCAATCTATTGGGAAAGAGGGCCGAAAGCTTGCTAGCTTTCTAGGAATTGTTGCGAGAACTCCAGAATTAACACCTCTAAATATAGATGATTGGAGAAATTTTGACAACGAGCAAAAGAAGAAATCGGTGGATTTTGTAAGGGTATGAGTTAGTATTATTATAATGTGAATAAACTCAATTTGTACATGATATTATCTTATATTGATTGACTTTTATTTTGCAGAAGAAGTTCTCTTTTCCAAAACGAGGAGAAGTGTTTGTCTTAAAGTCACTAGGAAAGAAATGGAAAGACTACAAGTGTGAAATTAAAGGTGAGTATATGTCAAAATATAAGACTAAAGGCTCTTTGCTGAAAAATAGACTAAATCGCATACCGAGAGATCAATGGAGTGGTCTAGTCTCTTATTGGCTTTCTGATAAAGAAAAGGTATAAACAAATCTTAAAAACACACATAGTTTCTTATTTTAACTATGTGTTGATTTTAGTTATGCTACATTTTAAAAATAATTTATAAGATATTATTTAAATATTTCAACAACAGAGGCGTACCCAAGAAAATAGAAACAATAGGGCCAATCAAAAGATGCCTCACACAGGAGGATCCAAAAGGATTGCTACATTGAGGCATGAGCAGGTATATCTGTGGAACGTATTTTTAAATATTTTTTGTCACGCATATTTGACATCAATTCTATTGCTTAGGCTGAAATGGAATAGAGCCTACACGAGCAGAAATTTTCTTATTAACTCATAAAAAATGTGTGAATGGTAGACCACTGGATGATGATTCTACGAAGGCGATCGTAAGATTTCTTCTTAACGTTATTTTTTAAATTATGAAAAAATTAAAAATAAATATTACAAGTGAATAGGACAATCTCAAATTGGATTTATAGTGTATTCTATGATCAGGACATGATAAATGAAATGATGAGCAATAATGAAAGTTCTACCGACCAACCTCCTCACAATGTTGCTTGGGAAGGTGATGTGTATTCTCAAGTGTTGGGAAATGAAAAGAATGGGTATTTTTGTGGTTTAGAACTTTGGTTAACTCCTTCAGTTCTATGGGGTAGTAAATCTTCTGTAGAAAATATTGTTGTAGAAGATTCATCTAATGAGGTTGTACAAAGATTAGAACAAGAAATAATTGAGTCAAAGGAAAAACAAAATGAAGAAATGGATTTGATAAAACAAAATCACGAGAAGCTGCAATCATAATTACTCCAAATGAGACAATTCATGCAAAAGTATGCTCCTAATGAATCTCTTCCTCAAGATATCAATGGCACTTCAAATGAACAGGTAACTTAATTTTACAAGTCTTAGAAAATTTTAATGAAATTTTAATCCTATAAAAGGATTGTTAACTAATGTCTTAATACTTACAGGTTCCCGCCCACATTAGCGGTCAAGAAGGAGTACCACAATGTCATGCCCCGAGACTATCCCCAAGACGCATACACGGGACCTAAGACCACAAGTGATCCCAAGCTAACCCTGTTGACATGATCATGAGCATACTAAAGATAATAAACTGATGCGGAAGCTAAATCATAAATAAAAATGAAAAGATGGGGAATACCCATATACTACACCTGCGATATATGAAAACTGATGAATTTAATACAAAGAAGATGTTAACTCACTACTAAGTTGAATCTAACTATGTCTGAAATAAGCCTATAAATTGACTAGAAATGTTGGGCCATGCCCCAACTAGGTCTAGTAAATTTGAAACTAAAGACTAAAAGCGATAAAGATAAACATGTCACTAGTCCTCGAAGAATGAGGACTCACCACTGATGCTGCTGAACTAAAGATCGGGAATCGATCTATGTGTGATCTGGATGCTGAGAACTTGAACCTACATCACGAGAAGATGTAGCACACGTATGCGTTAGTACTTGAGAGGTATTGAGCATGCAGGATAGAGTAAAGCTGAAATAACATATAACTGAACAAAGTAATAAAGCAATGAAATAATCTGAACATGATATAGATACTGAAAATACTGAATACTGAGCTAACTGATGCAATGACCAAATTTATAACATGCTGAGACCGAATACTGACTGTACTAAAATATGGTTAATGCAATAAAGTCTGACTGAACTGTGGGAGCTACTAATAACAGACATAAAACCACATGAGCTAAATGTGGAGTCTGATGTATACGCCCCATCGAGAGGACCCAATATACCCTGCCAGAGGTATAGGGGCATGCTGGCGTGATCACTAAACTAATGTTGCCCATAAAGGGGACTTACACTTACGTGGCTCATAGTTCTGGGACTATATGGGTACGCCGAACCCTAGTCCAACTCGGTATTATGCTACTCCCAACGAATTAAGTGATTAACACATTATGACCGAATTTTTGTAAGTTACTGGATAGCTCGAACTGAACACGCAAACTGAGAATGCAACAACTAATCTGATAATGATGTATTAATAACTGAGGCATGTATTACTGAATAACTGAGATATCTGACCTAGCATGTGTAATTCAAGAACTAAAGAAATACATAGCTAGGGTTCTGAAATTCATGCAATAAAATGAGAAATAACATGATAATCTGATTTGGAACATGTTAATAACTAATTCATGATGATCTGCTGTAATTCTAGAAACCCTAGGTCTATTCATAATAAGGGAATCAAGAAACTGACTGAATTCTAGGGACCTAATGGGCGAAAGGAACCCACTAATGAAATCCCATATACCTGGTGACGAATTCCACAGAGAAATCTTTCGATTTTGGGGCTGGAACTGATGGAACCTTGTTGCGTTCTTGAGCTAGGGTTCTTGACCTTTTTCTCCTCTCTTTCTTCTAATTTTCTAAGTTTTGATTAATGATTTGACTTGGATAAGTTCCAGTTATGTTTCTAGGCTTAAACTGACTAAAACCTCATAATTTAGGGTCTAAATGATGTACCTTAGGGGTTAAACGAAATAGGAAAAGACCAAAAGACCCCTGACTTAATTGCTGTTGGAGTGACTAACGGATGGGATTGACGGGCCGTCATTCAATCGACGGTCCGTCGATTGAAATCGTCTGTCTTGTCTGCCCGACAGGGCTTCAGTAAAATGAGCATAACTTTTTACTCGGAGGTCGGAATTTAGCAAACTCGGTGGTGTTGGAAATATAATTCAATTATCTATTGTATAATAGGTCATGGGACACCTAGTTCAGTTTGTGCTAAAACTTATGACCATCTGAAGTTGACCAATCAAATTTTCAGCTAACTAGCTGCTACCCTCACCTACGGTCAGACCTGTAGTTTGTGTCAGAGGCTGGGCTTAAGGGGCATCAATCCACGGACACGAAGCACGGTCCATAACTTGACCTACATACCGTTGATCTGGCCGTGGGTCAACACTTAGCCGAATATCTAGTTGAGTTCTGGGGGAGTTTGCTAACACGAACCACGGACCTGCAGGACTAACCGTGGGTCCTCCTACGGTCAGTGGATGGTGCCCGTGAGAGCTACCTGCAATACCAAAAATCTGCAATCTGGTCTCTTTTCGGATACGGGGTGTTACATTATCTCCCCCTTGGGACCATTCGTCCTCGAATGAAGACTAAACTAGCTGAGATGGAGGGAGAGGGATGCAATCCCTACCACTAAACATCGACAACTGAATTTCTGACTGAACTGAGTTTCAAGGACATACTTATATGCTGAAAATGCAAGTACAAACTGAAGGAACATGATTCTAAGACTAAATTTATGCATGAATGACTGAAAAATTGATGAGGAACTATTACCTCAAGATGGAATGGAATCGGAAGCAAAGAGGTGAGGATACTTGGACTTCATGGTTGTTTCTGCTTCCCAAGTAGCTCCATCTACGGACTGACTCCTCCACAAAACCTTGACTGAAGTTGCTTCTTTATTTCTCAACCTTTTAACCTGACGATCGAGAATCTCAACTAATACATCCTCATATGAGAGACTATCTTTCACGGCCACACTCTCTAATGGCACTATGAATGCTGGATCACCCACACACTTCTTCAAAAGAGAAATGTGAAAGACTGGATGCACTGCTGCTAAGTCTGCTGGAAACTCTAACTCATAAGCCACTTTACCAAACCTTTTCAGGATTCGGTAAGGGCCTACATATCTGGGACTGAGCTTCCCTTTCTTGCCAAATCTCATCACCCCTTTCATAGGTGACACTTTCAGGAAAATCCAATCATCAACTTGGAACTCTAGTTCCTTTCTTCAAACATCTGCATAAGACTTCTGGCGTCTATGGGCAGTCTTAAGTCTATCTTTAATGAGTTGCACTTTCTCCATAGCATCAAGGACTAAATCGAGTCCTATCAAGGCAGCTTCACCTACTGCAAACCAACCAACTGGAGATCTACATCTACGCCCATACAATGCCTCATAAGGGGCAATCTAAATGCTGGAATGGTAACTATTGTTGTAGGTGAACTCAATAAGAGGAAGGTGATCATCCCAACTACCCTTGAAATCGATCACACAGGCTCTCAACATGTCCTCTAAGGTCTGAATGGTACACTCTGTCTGACCATCCATTTGTGGATGAAATGTTATGCTAAGGTTAACCTGAGTACCGAGACCCTTCTGAAATGACTTCTAGAAATGAGAGGTAAACTGAGGACCTCTATTTGAGATGATAGACAAAGGAACCCCATGCAAACTTACAATCTCATTAATGTAAAGCTTGGAGTAATCCTCGACCTAATCTGTAGTCTTGACCACCAAAAAGTGAGAAGACTTAGTAACCCTATCAACAATCACCCAAATGGAGTCATGTTATCTGCGAGTACGAGGTAAACCTGTGATGAAGTCCATGTTGATCACTTTCCACTTCCAAGTAGGAATGTCAATCTCTTGAGTCATACCTCCTAGTTTCTGATGTTCTAACTTAACTTGCTGGTAATTGGGGCACTTAGCCACAAAATCTGCTATATCTCTTTTCATACCATTCCACCAATAGATTTCCCGCAGATCGTGGTACATCTTAGTGGCACCTGGATAAATAGAATATCTGGAATTGTGGGCTTCTGCGAGAATATGTTGTCTCAATACACCCACATCAGGAACACACAATATACCCTGATAGCGAAGTACACCATCTCCCCCTTGGGAGAAAACCTCCACTCTCTGATTGAGGACTGCACCCTTAAGTTCAAGCAAGATTGGATCACTGTCTTGCTTTTCCTGAACCTCTACTACCAAAAAAGATTCTGCCCCATTCAGAACCGTTACACCACCATCTGATATGCTCATAAGACGAACTCCTACGCGAGCAAGTCTGTGAACATCCTTTGCTAGCTTTTTTCTTTCTTCCTCAACATGTGCTACACTACCCATAGATAATCTGCTAAGAGCATCTGCTACTACATTCGCCTTACCCTGATGGTAATGCACGTTCATATCATAATCTTTGAGGAACTCAAGCCACTTTCTCTGGCGAAGATTCAACTCTTTCTGGGTGAATACATACTGGAGGCTCTTATGGTCTGTGAACACATCTACATGAACACCATACAAGTAGTGTCTCCAAATCTTGAGTTCAAATACCACTGCTGCAAGCTCGAGGTCATGAGTCGGATAATTCTTCTCATACACCTTAAGCTGTCTGTAAGCATAAGCTATAACCTTACCTCACTGCATCAACACACAATCTAGGCCGACTCTGGATGCATCACAATAGATCAGATAACCATCTAAATCCTCTAGTAGAGTCAAGATAGGAGTTGTAGTCAACCTAGTTTTCAATTCTGCGAAGCTTTTCTCACAATCATCTGACCATCGAAACTTGACCATTTTCTGAGTCAACCTAGTCAATGGTGAGGCTATGGATGAAAATACTTCCATGAACCGTCTGTAATAGCCCGCTAGACCCAAGAAACTTCAGATATCTGTAGCAGAGGTAGGTCTGGGACATTGTTTCACTGCTTCTATTTTATGGGAATCTACTCGAATTCCTTCACTAAACACAATATGCCCAAGGAAGGCAACTGATTGTAACCAAAACTCACACTTGTTAAATTTTGCAAAGAACTGGCGATCTTTGAGAGTTTGCAGAAAAACTCTCAAATGACTCGCATGTTCTTCCTCATTCCTACAGTAAATGAGGATATCATCACTAAAGACGATAACGAACAAGTCTAAGTACTGCTTGAACATTTTGTTCATCAAATCCATGAAAGCTGCATGAGCATTGGTTAGTCCAAATGACATAACTACAAATTCGTAATGACCATATCGAGTTCTGAAGGCTATCTTCAGAATGTCACTATCTCTGACTCTAAGTTGATAATAACCTGATCTGAGGTCTATCTTTGTGAAATGACTAGCACCCTGAAGTTGGTCAAACAAGTCATCAATCCTAGGGATGGGATACTTATTCTTGATTGTGACTTTGTTCAACTGCCTATAGTCAATGCACATTCTAAGAGAACCATCTTTCTTATTTACGAACAACACTGGTGCACCCTATGGAGAAATACTAGGTCTAATGAAACCCTTATCTAGAAGGTCTTTCAACTTCTCGTTCAATTCCTCAAGCTCAGCTGGAGCCATTCTGTAAGGAGGAATAGAGATAGGCTGGGTATCTTGAAGGAGATCAATTCCAAAGTCGATTTCCCTTTAGGTAGTAACTCCGGGAAGATCATCTGGAAACACTTCTGGAAACTCACTGACTATAGGAACTTACTCAAGAGTTGGGGATTCAGAACTAGAATCATTAACTTGAACAAGATGATAGAGATAACCCTTAGAGATCATATTTCTGGGCTTAAGGTAAGGAATGAATCGACCCATAGGCGCTAAGCTACTACCCTTCCATTCTAGGATTGGTTCGTCTGGAAACTGAAAATGAACAATCCTAGTTCTACAGTTGACTGAGGCATAACAGGAATGTAACCAATCCATGCCTAGAATGACATCGAAGTCTACCATTTCTAACTCTACAGGATCTGCTGAGGTGACTTTCTGAGAGACTGAGATAAAGGAGTTTTTGTATACCCGTCTAGCTATAACTGGGTCACTGACTGGAGTAGAGACTGAGAAGGGTTCTGATAGAGTTTCTGGACTGACACCTAAGATTACTGTTATAAAGGGACTTACCAAAAAAAAGTAGTTCTTGTTGTCTTTCCACTGAGTGAACCATATGTGAGCCATATCTTTAAGTTGGAAGGATGCCAACTCAACCCTACCATTACCAGTCATTTGCATCACTCCAAAGATTTTCTTAACCTCATCAATGAAATTTTGTGGTTCTTCACCAACTTGTGATCCTAAAACTCAGGCGGATTCATTCTTAAAAAAATTTCGAACTCTAGCTGCCATTGTTCCACCATTTCTATTAGTAGGAACTGGAATCTGCTGATTGTTCTGGTTGGTCATACTTTGAGCCAAAAGCTGAATTGCATTCTGAAACTCTATATTCGAAACCTCATGGTCTGGGACTAGAGGAACTGCGTTAGCATTACGTGCTTAAGCTCTATGAGAAGGCATGATCTTAAGCGCATAACGACGAATTAGAAAGGAGATCATACCAACGCACGATAAGAATAACAAAAAAAGTTTAAGTTTTCCTAAAACACCTTGTAGCCTCCCTCTCATTAGATGTGGTGCACTTCACACCAATGAAAAGGACTCTACTTAGTGTGGCTTTACAAATATCCTAGGACATTTAAACCCAGTGCTCTGATACCAAGTTTATCACGCCCCGAGACTACCCCCAAAATGCGTACACGGGACCTAGGACCACAAGTTATCCCAAGCTAACCCTGTTGGCATGATGATAAGCATACTAAAGATAATAAACTGATGCGGAAGCTAAATCATAAATAAAAATGAAAATATGGGGAATACCCATATACTATAATTGAGATATATGAAAATTGATGAGTTTAATACAAAGAAAATATTAACTCAATACTAAGTTGAATCTAACTATGTTTAAAATAAGCCTCTAAACTGACTAGAAATGTTGGAACATGCCCCAACTAGGTCTAGCATATCTGAAACTAAAGACTAAAAGCGATAAAGGTAAACATGTCACTAGTCCTCGAAGAATGAGGACTCACCATTGACGCTGCTGAACTAAAGATCGGGAATCGATCTAAGCATGATTTGGATGCTGAGAACCTGAACCTACATCACGAGAAGATGTAGAGAACGTATGGGTCAGTACTGGAGAGGTACTGAGCATGCAGAATAGAGTAAAGTTGAAATAACATATAACTGAACAAAGCAATAAAGAAATAAAATAATCTGAGCATGAGATAGACACTGAAAATACTAATTACTGAGCTAACTGATGCAATGACCAAATTTATAACATGCTTAGACTGAATACTGACTGTACTGAAATATGGTCAATGCAATAGAGTCTGACTGAACTATGGAAGCTACTAATAATCGACATAAAACAACATGAGCTAAATGTGGAGTCCGATGTATACGCCCTATCGAGAGGATCCAATATACCCTGCCAGAGGTATAGAGACATGCTGGCGTGATCACTAAACTGATCTTCCCCACAAAGGGGACTTACACCTATGTGGCTCGTAGTTCTGGGACTATATGGGTACGCTGAACCCTAGTCCAACTCGGTATTATGCTACTCCCAATGAATTAAGTGATTAACACATTATGACTGAATTTCTGTAAGTTACTGGATAGCTCGAACTGAACACGCAAACTGAGAAAGCAACAATTAATCTGATAATGATGCATTAATAACTGAGGCATGTATTACTGAATAACAGAGATATCTGACCTAGGATGTGTAATTCAAGAACTAAAAAAATACATAGCTTGGGTTCTGAAATTTATGCAATAAACTGAGAAATAGCATAATAATCTGATTTGGAACATGTTAATAACTAATTCATGATGATTTGTTGTAATTCTAGAAACCCTAGATCTATTCATAATAAGGGAATCAAGAAACTGATTGAATTCTAGGGACCTAATAGGCAAAAGGAACCCACAAGTGAAATCCCACATACCTGGTGACGAATTCCACGGAGAAATCTTTCCATTTTGGGGCTGGAACTGATGGAACCTTGCTGCGTTCTTGAACTAGGGTTCTTGACCTTTTTCTCCTTTCTTGCTTCTAATTTTCTAAGTTTTGATTAATGATTTGACTTGGATAAGTTCCAGTTATGTTTCTAAGCTTAAACTAACTAAAACCTCATGATTTAAGGTCTAAACGACGTACCTTAGGGGTTAAACGAAATAGGAAAAGACCAAAAGACCCCTGACTTAATTGCTGTCGGAGTAACTGACGGACGGGACTGACGGGCCGTCATTCAATCGACGGTCCGTCAATTGGAATCGTCGGTCGAGTCTGCCCAACAGGGCTTCACTAAAATGAGCATAACTATTTACTCGGAGGTAGGAATTTAGCAAACTCGGTGGAGTTGGAAAGATAATTCAATTATATATCATATAATCGGTCATGGGATACATAATTCATTTTGTGCTAAGAGTTATGATCATCTGAAGTTAACCAATCAAAATTTTCAGCTAACTGGCTGCTACCCTCACCTACGGTTAGACCTACAGACCGTGGATCGATTAACGGTCCGTGCTGGTCCATCGTAGTTTGTGTCAGAGGTTGGGCTTAAGGGGCATCAATCCACGGACACGAACCACGGTCCGTGACCTGACCTTCGGACCGTAGGTCCGGCCGTGGGTCAACACTTAGCCAAATTTCTGGCTGATTCTAGGGGAGTTTGCTGACATGAACCACAGACCTGCAGGATGGACCATGGGTCCTCCTATGGTCCGTGGATGGTGCCCGTGAGGGCCACTTGCAACACCAGAAATCTACAATCTGGTGTATTTTCGGATACGGGGTGTTACACTGAATCATTAAGGATATCTAGTAATGCTGAAATTACTCTACCTCATGTTACTAATGTTTATCATTTGACACTATTCTTTGTGTTTTACTTCTTTGTAAATATTGTGTTAAATGGTAGAATTCCTAGAGACAAAAGATAATCAGGAGAGCATGTGAACTCAATTATTTTGGATATGAGTATAGTTCTCATGTAAAGATGTTCAGTTAGTTGTTGTCTATTTACATCGACTAAAGCTCTAGCAAGAACTTTAACTATGGTTGATTTCATTACTAGTGTTTCTTGTCTTTGTTTTTAATAGATCTGCCCGCCAGTTGAACTTGGAATTCGTAGTAGTAATAGTAGTAGTTCTTCTACAAGTATAGACTATCTTTCTGGTTCCATTTGTCTTATCGCCTAGAATCGAATGCTTGGAATTTGTTGTTTATCAGTGTTCAGAATCTTTTTATCATCATGTGGGAGTTCCAGAGAGTTATTTTATTGAATAGGACCTGCACAATCAAAACCTCTATTAGTTAAAAAAACCCTCTATAGTTGCTGCTCAACTACTCGGTGAAATAGATCGTACAAGTTTGCTTCTTCTTCTCTTTAAGTTTCTATTGTTTCGAATTCCATAAACTATAATAATGGAATTTTTTTGTTTTAGTTAAGTTACTCTTCTTCTTGTTCTTCCTCTTTTCTAACATTAGATAGGTTAAAAGTTTATTAATCTGATTTGTTTTCTTATGTACAATCAGTGAAAGATTATTGGGTTGAGTTTCTAATAGTGACTCGATTTTGTTAACTGTTGTATGTGCCTGATGAAGATTCATATTTTGTATAGAGTGCATATTTATGTATAGAGTGCATATTTTGTCTTCAATGTTGATATTTTGCGGGCGAAATAAGAACTAGACATGTTACATGTAACTTTTAAAGTAAGATATACTTACATAATTGTAATACTTCAATTAAGTAGAGGAGGCGAGACTCACAAGAAAATGTATTGTATCTATAAGGTCCATACCTTTTCCATAT
Organism: Solanum gracilifrons; assembly: GCA_029582605.1. Taxonomy (NCBI): domain Eukaryota; kingdom Viridiplantae; phylum Streptophyta; class Magnoliopsida; order Solanales; family Solanaceae; genus Solanum; species Solanum gracilifrons. Next base: position 77,526 of record JAJOOH010008190.1, read on the forward strand.
AACTTATTAAGCAAGATAAATATGGGCGTGTGATATTTATATACTAGTTATTTTAGAATTTTGCAGATTTAATATGTAAAAGTTTTGAGTATTTGAACCAATAACTAGCCTTACTGCTTGCTGAATGAACATTCTCATTTTACTCTTTTTTGTTGTAAGAAGCTATTTTCTGCTACAACCAAGTGATCACAACAAATGACTTTCTAACATCACTTGCATAAGCTTCGAGCATGTATGTACTCACTTGTGTTGCCATTTATTGTTTCCCACTTTTCATGTTGAATCTAAATCTAATGGAGGACTCATATTCTGGAGTTTCTACATATATATGTGAGAATAGTTTTAGCTCCTTGTAGATGCAAAAGGCCAAACCTTGCATTTTGTAATGGAGCAGAGGTTTGATGTCTGTCTGGTTCAATTAATATTACCCTTTCATTAACCAATCTAATTGTCACTTTGTCAAATTTAAAGAGGAATCATCATGATGAACCTGAAAAGAACAAAATCGAGATTTTGGCATTAGAATTTAATTCTATATGAATTTCCAGCGGTTTGTGAGGTACTTTTGTGTTTCAGAAAGTATTGCTTATGAATTTTGTGGGGCTAACTCCATGTGAGGTTCTAGCGATTATGTGTTCCAGAAAGTACAGAAAAGTTTGTAGCTTGTAGCCATGAATATAGGATAACATTCTCTTTTCTGATTGCTCCTCTAGGTTTTAGCATATAGTTCTTGTGGGAAATTGTGATTTGTAATTTTCTTAATTCTTTCTTTATGTATTGTTTGAACATTGAAGTAAATAAACTATTTAGGAACATTCTCTTTTCTGATTTCTTCTCTAGGTTGTAATATATAGTTCTGGTGGAAATTGCAATTTCTAATTTTCTTAGTTTTTTTCTTTCTAACCTTAGAGTGCAACCCTATTGTGTGTATCGGATTGTAACAAGTTATTTGCATCTTAATATTTTTGTTACTCTTTGTTTTTTAAAATATTTTGTATGTACTCTTAAATGTTATGGCACCTAGTAAGCAGTGGATGAAACTTGTTGATAATAATCTCGATGAAATCTACTTAGTTCGGGTGCAAAAGTTTTTGGATTATGCTTTTAAAAAAACATGAGAAGAATATGAAATACGATATCCATGTATCAAATGTTACAATACAACTTTAGGAACTCGTAAAACAATTGAGACACATTTGATAGTATATGGAATCATTCTCAATTATACTTTTTGGTATCACCATGGAGAACGTTTGGGTGAGCCGTTGTCAGAATTAGAATCTGAATCTGAAGATACATCACAAGATGAAGATGGTGATGAAGTAGAAGAATGTGAGAGTGAAGATGAAATAGAAGAACTGTTGAGAGATTTATATCCTAATCTTGGTGGAGGAACTACATATACTGAGTGTAATGATTTACTTGAGGAGGAACCAAATGATGAAGCAAAAAATATTTACAACCTATTGAAAGATTTCGAGCTGCCATTATAAAAAAATTCAAAAGCTTCAAAGATTTCTTCTTTGATCAAATTGCTTCACATCAAAAGTATGGGTCGTTGGAGAAATGTATCATTTAGCATGTTATTGAAAATGTTGAAAGCCGAGTTGTTGCCTGATGGCGCCGATTTGCCAAACTCATATTATGAGGCAAAGAAGATAATTCAAGAACTCGGGCTTTCATACAACAATATTGATGCTTGTACTAATGATTGCATGTTATACTGGAAGAACGATAGCATACTTGATTCTTGCAAAGTTTGTGGTGCATCAAGATGGAAAGTAAATACACATAGCGTGGAAACAAAGAATAAAAAAGGTAAAATGATATAGTTAATGTCACGACCCGGGAGCACCCCCTAGTCGTAACCGGCGTACTCGACCTCGAAGAGGTCTAATACAAGCCTCTTAGCATTCATTCATCGCATAGACACCAAAACCATAAGCAATTAAAAACTTTCTTCACACACGAAGATACCTTCAATAAATAGCAAGCGGAAGACTTTCTAGACTTTATACAATATGTCTCAAAACCATCTAATACTTGAATATAACATTGGGACTAAGCCCACTCAAAACTTAAGCAAATAC
>JAJOOH010008191.1:0-60042 GCA_029582605.1 Solanum gracilifrons
AATTATCAACATAGATTTAGTGTGATACTATCTAATAGGCTAGTGTCGATTGGTGCGAAGTAATAACTAAGTCAAACATCGATTATGATGTCTAATATGAGGTAAAAGTAAGGGTTAGTAAATTATACACACGTAGCCGGACCAATGTGCGGAGTGAAATTCTCTAGATGTCGGACCAAGGATTTAGAGATACTTAACTTATCATTTTGCATGTAATACACTAGGAAAGGATTGCGGTTACTAGGATTACTGCGCTATGAGCTTGTGGTGAACATGTATACCCTAGTTAATTTTCTCATCTTGATAACAACTGAAATTGACTTTTGTTTACTGATTACTTACTGAATTCTTACAATTTGTTTCAAAAATCCCCCATTTTTATTACTTGTTTCTGGAAGTACTTTGGCTAATTGAATATAATTGTTGGTTAAAAGTAAAGTCTAAACCATTTTCCTCGTGGGATCGACCCCAACCTACAAGTTGGGTTCTTTAGTTGATAACGATCGCTTATACTTCTTTAGGGAGGTATAATTTGAGCGTATCAGCTAATCACAATGAGATGCAAGGAGTTGACATATTGTCTATGCAACTTCATTTGGTTTCATTGTAGCCGCACATTCATGTTCATTCGTTTATGAGCACTACTCAAGTCATCGGTATTGATCAAAACTGAAACTTAAATTTGCTAAAGAACAACCACTATCTAGTACATACAAGAGGTGGCGAAAATTTTAATTTTTTTTGGAAGGGTCAATTTCTTTTTCAACTAAAGCAAAAAGGAGCCACAAGCTCAAACATCCACAAAAGCAGTATTAACACAATTATAGCTTACAATCCAAATACATAAACAAAACACTATTCATAAATAGAAAGCACATAAAAGTGGGCCTTACCCCACCACAATTAAAAGCAATTTGTCCTCAAACGCAAATACTAAAATATCCAGAATGTAAAAGTAAATAAGACAGAGAAGGAGGTAAAAAAAGGATCCTGTCTATGCAGTCTCTCTATTTGTCTGGGTGTCGGTGCTTGGAGTGACCTCAGAAGGACCAACTCCACTGGATCAAGCAATAGGTTCTTTTGCCAAGGAATCTTGTACAACATCATATATCATAATTGCTTCAGTCTCGGTCAGATCTTCATCTATAGCTCCCTCAGTCTCCTCAAGCGTCTCTTCATAAGTTTCTGCCTCTGACTCAGGATCAACTATCTGCTCCGGTCTATCCCCATGTCTGGTTGTGGTCTGAGGCATCTCAGGCACCTCTGGAATCTCAATTGTTCCAAAGACCATGGATAAATCGGTGCACTTCTGGTAGTCCACATCTTTTCTAAGCTCAGCAATGGCGGCTTTTAAAGTTGTTACCTCCTATGTTGCCCCTTGGTTATGTTCACACACTGCTATCCTGGCTTCTAAGGCATCAATGGTAGTGCTCAGTGCTGTTACAACATCAGTGAGGGAAGTCTTAATCATGCCCATAACAGAGGCCTCTAGAATGGCAGCCCGACGATCGACAGAATGGGCAAGCTGCCCCATCCGAAGTTGGGAAACCTAGGCGAGTGGAGGTCTGGAAACAACATCAACAATAGTATGTCTGGGAGGCAGTGCAGTAATTGAAGAACTTGAAGTATCATCACACTGCACCCTCCTGCCTTTAATAACCACATAGTCAGCTTCTTTGAAGGTTGCTGCTACATACTTTTTCTAGGGAATTAGTGCATTGTATGCACTGTAGAATTCTCTTACCCAGTTTGGAATGTACGGACCCCGGGGTTTGGTGAAGATTTGGAATTTGTGGTGCCTCAAGCACTCCATTATCTCCGGGTACCTATCAATAACCCCATCTATAGAAAAATGTTTTTCCTCAAGAATAGTCCTCAGCCATTCAGCCTTTAATCTATTCATTGACTTGGGCAGAGGACCCTGTACTGGAGGTGCCAATACTATTGTTTGCTCTGGGACTTAAGGAGTAGGAGTGGTAGGCTGAGAATTCATGATCCTAGATGGATTATTCAACTCTTTTGATCGTAACTCAACCCCATGTGGCTCTATATGGTCATCCTCATCAAAACCCACACCCTCACTTTTAGATGGGTTGGGGTCATTGGTATAAAAGCCATCACTGCCGGAGCTTGCTTCTGATAACTCAGGGGCTTTGTCTTTGCCCTTACCTTTTCCATCAGTTGTGGAAAGTTTTGTGGCCCGTCCCCTGGATGCAGCTGCATCTTTATTGATTGTAATCCCTTTTTCTTTCCCTTGGCGTGGCATGTTCCTCCCGACAACTTTAGACCTAGCCATGTCTGCAATTAGAGTGGGAAAAGATAGACAAACTAAATCAAATTGATGTGAGCACAGTTGCAGAAAGATTCGCTTAATAAATTGACAAATCACCAAATTACTTCGGCAAGCTAGGTCGGGCTTGTCGACAGGATTTGTTTAAAAATTTTAGCACGTTGGCAACGGGAAAGCCTCTTTGGCGAGTCGCCGACCTCTTTCAGCAAGCAGGGTTTTGTCCGTTGAAAGATACAGTGTAACCAAAGTTCAGGAGTGCAGAAAAAAGGCGAGATGGACATATTAGGTGAACCACCGAGTAGTTTGGCTAGATCGACCTAGCTCGCCAATCAGCCCAACGTGCCTACATTTGTCCCATCTTCTCGAATTCAACCCCGCAACCCTCAAAAACAAAATTTAACTAAACATTGACACAATTTAGCTCAGACCCAGAATACTCAACCATGCTAACCACTACGCACGCACATCCCCACAAAATTTAACGCATTTTGACGCGCAACAAAAGGGAGTTCAAATATCAAGATAAAATAGGCAAGATCTATGAATTGACTTGGCATTTGAACAATATAAACCTATCAGAGAGGCCAAGCACACGACAACCAGATAATATCACTAGCATAAGAGTTCAAATATCAAAATTAAATGTGGGGTTTAGAAAACCAACCTTTACTGCCAATCAAAAGAAGACTGAAATTGTAAACGACAAAGTAATCCAATTCCGAGCATAAATCAATCAACTAAATTACTTGTCGAATTCAGAAATATTGAAAATACTAAGTAGGTGTGAGTTTGCGAAGATCGAAAGTGAAGGAAAAATGAAAAAGGTTAAATGTTTAAACCTATGGCTTTATAAAACTACTCAGATCTCGCTCATTCGACAACGTTAGTATTGCTCGCCGATCCACTCGACGACACGCCGAGTGGTCACGTACCTCGTCAAGTTTTACATCACCTTCAATCAAAGTGAGGGTCCAAATGGCAGTTTACATCGGGATCGCCGACCTGTTCGGCGATGCACTGAGTGGAGTTATAGTTTGCCAAATCCAATTTCAACACACTCTCCACACTTTAACTTGCACAATTAACACTCCATTATTTCTAACATAACAATTGAAAGCGATTAAAACCTTGGGTTCCCTCCCAAGAAGCTCCTTAGTTATAGTCGTGACATGACTTCTCTACTCAGTGTTGATTTGTGAGGAAGAGACGGGACATCACATGACCCATTTGAGTCTCCAATCACTGGACATATATGAATTGGGAGGTAGATAGCTCATTTAGTAGTATGACATTCTCTTTTATCTCATTTAACATCTTGTCGTGACCTTCGACTTTACTGAGAATGAGTGAGAGTATCTCCTCGATTTGTCCGTCCTCACTCGCATTGGGTTTCGTACGCTCGTGAGGTGGAACATACCGATCATTTCTTTTATTCGGTGCTTCCAATTCCATAATCTTCTTGGTCACTAAATATAATTGAGTCAACATCATGGCAAAAGTATGGTCTTTCTCAGCCTCTTTGTTAGTCGTTGCCATGTGATCAAGGAGTTGGGTAGCTACTGCAAAGGGTAGTTGTGAGAGCCCCCCAGGAAATATTTGGTCCGTCATTCTTTTATTCTCCAGGCCAAGACTTTTGTAGAAGTAATCCAGCAACACGTTTTTTGAGATTCCATGAGCTGGGCATTTCAGGAAGAGTGCCTTAAATCTCAACCACAATTCATGAATGGATTCTCCCTCGACTTGTCTAAAACTCAGGATTTTATCCCTGAGAGACTCCATCCTTAAAACAGAGAGATCTAGTTGTTCACCATTGCCATCAGACATAATCTGGCTTCCTACTAAAAACAGCAACACAACAAGAAACAAAACTAAAAATAAAAATTAGTAAAACTACCACTAACAAGAACTAAAATTTTACTAATAAAAGAATTCTCAAATAACACCACTCCCCGGCAGCGGTGCCATTTTTATGTTTGTGTAATCAAGACACAACCTCCAATGGAAGTGTCTACGATCGTACAATAGTAAAGTAACCCAACAAAGGGTTGGGATCCTTCCCACAGGGAGTGGTTTTGAGAATTAATAGAAAAATAAAATTAGGTTCTAATTAGTAATAGCTAAAAACATTATCAAATACAAACATATTAAATCTAAGGGGTGACACAAAAGTGTCAATTAACAATGGGGGTTTGTCACAAGTAAGCAAAAACAACGAAAATACAAAGAGTACTAATCAAGGAGATGGGATTCTTGGGATATGATAGAAATATGGGTTAAACTAGATCATTGGGTACATGCTTTTAATAATAAATTCGTTGCATATTTGTGACTAGGCTAGACTATAGTGGGGGTAAATTCTCTCTCGAGGAACTTACCCCGAATCAACCTAGTTTCTCTCGAACACCGAGTTGCCATATTAAGCACAGCCTCCACCTTAGTCCACTCACTCTCTCAAGCTGATTGTGTGGGAGTTTGACTAGGGTTCACTCTCTCGAGCTGAACCTCATGTCGACCCAATCCCACTGGCCATCAATTTAGTAGTCTTACTTTTACGACCTCTCTCTCGAGCAAGCCAAAAACACAAAGGTGAAATTGTATTTTCAACTACAATTTCATTAAGTTCCAACACCACTACTAAACGAAATCACATTTAAACAACGATTAAACTATCAGCAAGAAAGACCCAACAATTAACTTACCCTATATTCAGAAAATCACACCTCAAGAATTGGGGTTTTCAGCTACAAATGTATAAGAGATAGAAATTTATACAAATATGAATTTGCATTCAAATGGGTATGAAGATTTAAGCCTCAAAACAAGCCAAAAGTGAAGAATCTCCGAGACCTAAGTCCAAAATCTTGGACTTGAAACAAGCCAAGCTACAACTCTCAACGAGTATTTATAGTGTTTGAAAATTTGTGCTGCAGTAGATCACTCGGCGCAGTTAGTTGGGATCACCGATCAACTCGACGATCCAACCTTTGGTATAGTTCATCGTCGTCATGGGTTAGTTGTTAGCATCGTCGTATTTTGGATCCTTAGGCGACATAGTACTACTTTGCGGAACTGCTCAGTGACATGCCGACTACTCTTTTTTACTGCCGATTTGATCCTTTCCTTCGGGGCTCAGCACATTGGAACAAAAGGCCAAGATAAGACCTTTTGGTGACTCGCCGAATGGGTTCGGTGATTCTCAGATCTTCGTTTCTTCGTTCTTTCACCTGCCTTTGTTCCTCTTTGCTAAGTAGTTTCCATGATTTCCCTCAATCTCCAAATACCTGAAACTTAAGGGTTTTCATCAGATATTGAGACAAAATGTCCATTTAAGGACACTAATACTATCAAAAAATATCCCTAAATGAATCCAATTTGTTGACTCATCAGTATTCATCGATGAAATTATAATTTATTCGAGGAATGAGGAAGATCATGCTAGTTATCTCAGAATATTTCTCCAAACTGTAAAGGATAATGAGTTGTATGCTAAATTTTCCAAGTGTGAATTTTGGCTTGAGTTTGTGGCATTCTTAGGCCACATTGTTTCTGGTGATGGAATTCGAGTTGACACTCAAAAGATAGAGGCAGTGCAGAATTGGTCTAGACCCACATCTTCAACTAATATTAAGAGTTTCTTGGGATTGGCTGGTTATTATAGAAGGTTTGTAGAGGAGTTTTCATCTATTTTATCCCCGTTGACTAAGTTGACTCAGAAAATAGTTAAGTTTCAATGGTCTGAAGCTTGTGAGAAGAGCTTTCAGGATTTTAAAATTAGGTTGACTACTGCCCCTGCTGACCTTACCATAAAGTACGCAAGGTTTTGTTGTGTATTGTGATGCGTCCAAAGTTTGACTGGGTTGTGTACTAATGAAGAATAGAAAGGTTATAACTTATGCCTTCATACAACTTAAGATTCATGAGAGGAATTACGCAACCCGTGATCTAGAGTTGGCTGTTGTAGTGTTTGCTTTGAAAATATGGCGTCACTATCTTTATGGTATTCCACATTTCAATGCTAAAGAAGTATATAGGTGATCCTTCGCTTATTATACCGACTGAAGATATTGGTATTAAAGAAAACCTATCTTATGAGGAGATTCCCGTTGAGATACCTGATCGTCAGGTTCACAAGTTAAGAACCAAGGAGGTAGCATCAATCAAGGTCTTATGGAGGAATCAGTTTGTTAAGGAAGTTACTTGGGAGGCTGAGGAAGATATGAAGAAGAGATACCAACATCTCTTTGAGTCCGGATAAATTCCAAATCAAGGTACTAATAATTTTCTTGGAATTTACTTTTAGTGAAATGTTGTGTTACTTTACATATCGAGTGTTTGAGCTAGGTGTTAAATGTTACCACCCTTAGTCTACTTAGAATAATCTCATTCGAGGATGAATGTTCCTAAGGGGGAGATATTGTAACATCTCGATATTTAAAAGAGCTAAAAATAGAAACAACTAAATTGGAAATAGAAAAATCTGAAATTTTGCAAGCTATGCATAAGTTATGAGTTTTGGATCAACTTCAAATGACCATAACTTTCAGTAAATGATGAGTTAGTTGACCCATAAGACATCAAATGAAAGGTGTTGGAATCCTCTTTCCAACGCCGCCGAGTTTGCTAATTTCCGAACTCGTATGAGGGAGATATGCCCTATAGGTAGGCTACATTTTTCTTTCCATATAGATTGTGTTTGATTATGTAAATGCATGTATATTAGAGTAAATTGGGATATATGTTATATATTCTTGTCAAGTGTTTCATTAGTATTACATGCTAGATATATGATTAGGGAAAAAGGAAAGAGTATGACTTGAAATGTTAAAGGTTTTCAATCGCATGAAATGAATATGTTTTACTTGGGTGTACCACTGAGATTTTAATTCATTGTGGTTGTGACTGTATTGAGTGTTTTATGGTTATCTAGGGTACCCCACCTAGTACAGGATATCCCGCTGCTTGACTCGGATATCATTCCTAGTATATACTAACAATTGGGTTTGAAACCACACTTGATACGAGAATATCTATACATGGTTTGTTCAGGTACCACGCCGGTACACCAATTGTTTGTGTGTGAGTTCCGCGAGAGAACTAGGTTTGCTTGTTGTGCTATAGTTGTTCGTATTTGTTGTGCATATAAACTCAAGGTAAGGGCAAGATGTCTGGGTTATGTTGATCTTGTGTTTATAGTTGTATATTATCGTGTTACAAGTTGTGATTCCCTATTCATATCTCATATAACTGGAACTATCTTAAAATCATATCAGTATATTGTGGTTGTGTATTGATACTGAACTTTCCCTTTATTTGTTGACTATAGAGCATATTCAATCGGCTGCTTTACGACCTCAACTCCGAGACACGTGATATCTTAAATTAAGGGTGAGCTACTTCCTCCGGGATGCCATGGATTTCTCTTATCTTCTCAGTCTATCTCTTCTAACTTAGATATTTTATAATTATGTTTTCAGGGTTGCATCCCCTCATTTTAGATAATAAGAGTTTTGGTACAATGACTTTTAGTTTCTAGGGAATTTCCTTTAGGAATTGTTGGAATGATAATGACTTGGGATTTAAAGAAAACTTGGTTTTATTTATTGAAAGACTGTATTAAATCGTTGAAAAAACTTATTATCAATGCTTATTCGACTTTATGTGAGTAGTTAGTTGGTTCTCCCATTGGGGGTTAGTTTGAGTGCTACTCACGGCGGGTCAGGGTTGTCAAATATGACTTCCCTTATTTTCATATATTTAGTGAGTAATTGTCTAATTCTTTAATTAACTAATTATGAGGATATTTCGTAAATTTTTTAAATCAAAATTAAAAAAAGATAGATCTCATTATTAAGAGAGTTAGAATGATGGCTATTTTTTCCAAGCTATTTAGTATTATATTCATTAAACTACTCTATTTTAATAATTTTTTATTTTTTAATGAGGGAAGAGACAGTGCAAGGATAAAAATTGAAGGCTCGAAAAGTGAACTAAGGTGGTACTCGACAATATGCCGAATGACAAAGGAAGACTCAAATGAGCTCACAAAATGAGATTTAAACACGTGAAGCCTAGAGCAAGATAAGGTGAGTTGAAGCATGAATGGCGACTCGCCGAATGAACTCGGCGAGCCTGACTAACATCGCCCAAAGGGTAGCGTGTTTAGTTTTAAGCTGAATTTTGGGAAGCTATAAATAGCCCAAATGAGAGAGAAAAAGAAGGCCTTTAATTTGATAGTAAGAGAATTTATAGATGAAACAACTTTACCTTGTGAAGAGCATTTTCTAGTTTTTGGGGTTTTTCAACTCTATTCTTGAAATTGACAAATCAAAGTTGAATTCAAATTGGGTTTGCTTTTAATTGCTTAATTTCATGTTACCCATGGTTTATTTTATGAAAGGTGTAATATTTTTAATTTTGTGATGAGTGGCTAAAACCACAACATCTAGGGGTGCATTAATGGGGTTTGGGTGTTGATTTAATGTAGTGGGTATTGTGCCATGCTCTATTTTGCTGCTACTCATACATGAATTTAGGCTAATTAGCATGGGGTTAACTTATAGGTTAAGTTTGCAAACTTAATTCCTACTCCCGATCTTTGGTCGATGCTCGAAAGAGATTGATTGGACTGGGTAATTAGTTCGATACTAGATATTTAGGGTTGATGTCTATAACTTTCTTAAAAATAGAGGTTATGGATAAAATCTATTTGTCCTATTTATGTATCGGAAGAGAGTAGAGTAAGTTATTGGGTTGTTGAGATTGGCATTTAGATATAGATGAAAGGAGATTATATGCAAAGATGTTCTGAGATTGAAAGAAGATTATCGTCATTGAAGATGAGCTAGCCTATTCATGAATGTTCATCACTATAGAGCAGCACAATTACCCCTATGTAACATTGATTTCCAATCCTCGCATCCCTTGATTACCTGTTAAATCTTGAATTCACCGAAATAAATGATTTTTCAATTCAAATTTCTTGAAAAAATTATGTATGTTATACCATTCTCTGGGGGATTCGACTCCAACTCTTAGTTGGGTATTTTTATTGGCTACGATTGTCGTCTCTTTTAATCTGTTTTAAGAAGTACATTTGAGTGTTATCATACGTTATATTTTAATTGAAAAAAATACTATTACATCTCATTAAAAATAGAGTACAATATAAATAAAATATTAGTCACGTTGCTATATCTCAGCTCGATGAATATACATTTTTTTAAAATTGATTCAAAATAAACTTCATTCAAAATAATACTAAACAATATTTGATTGAAATAGAGAGATTATATATAATTTATTAAATTTAATTATATATCTATATTATATATTTAATAAGCTATGCTTAATTAATTTCATTGATGAGAATAGTAATGAAAAAAATTGAACAACAACTAACAAGGGAAATTCCCTTCAGGGACATCCAATAAAAATAAAAATCTTAATTAGGGAAAAGAAGAATCATTTTAAAAGATCTAATTAATCTTGTGGCATAATTTTAATGGTGTTATTCTGGTTCAATGGTTTGAAAATTTTCAAGAGGTCTATGGGCAGAGTATAGAACACACCACTTGAAGGTTAAATATAAGGCACCCACCAAAATGAGTTGCAGTACTATTGATGAAAAGCAGTATCACTTTAACAAATATATCCTTTTATATATTTTAGCCTTTCAATTATATATAGATATTAAATTATTTTATCCAATGAAGTTGTGTCACGTGACACTCCTTAGCCTAAGATAAATAAGCAACACACGAAAGAATCACTTCATGAAAAAGTGCAAAAAATAAAACATACATGTAAGCTCATTGATTAAATGAAAGAATAACAATTTGAAATTGTGCTTCTAATTATATATATATTGATAAAGGCCAAATGACCACACAAGCTTTTTCATCAATAATCACTAATAAAGGCCAATGACCATTTTACATAATTTATCCTACATTCAATTACTTGCTAATGAGGACTAATCATCATATTTTAATGAATGATTAATAAAAAGGGCAGGTAAGCTCACCACACAAGTTTTTTTATTAATAATCACTAATAAAGCATTTAGAGAAAGACAACATTGTTGTGAAATGATGGATGCCATGTGGTTAAGTGTGGAGTTAGCATGCTTGGAATGCATTAACTAATGCAAAAGTTTGCTTGACTTTGCAAGCCATAAATTGCCACATGTGCATGGCCTAAAATACTCATCAAATGTATTTACAAAGGATATGCAGTAATAACACAATACATTCCCTCTCTCTTAATGTTCAAGTGTTCTATGTTGTTCTTACTTATTTTACTTTTTACTTTAGTGAAGTTAATTATTTTATAACACGTTATCAGCACGAGTCTCTGCTTGTTCAAGTAAAGACTTTAAAAGCCTCGAAGTATAAATTTTCCTTTCTTAAATAATGTCAAATCTTTCTAAACTTGAATTTCTTGCTTTAGACATATCAGGAAAAGGCTATCTATCATGGGTACTTGATGCAGAAATTCATCTTGATGCGATGAGTTTAGCACACACCATCCAAGAAAAAAATCAAGCATCAAATCAAAACCATGCTAAGACAATGATATTTTTCCGTCATCACCTTGGTGAGGGTTTAAAAATGAAATAGCTCATTGTTAAAGATCATTTGGTGTTGTGGAATAATTTAAAAGATAGATATGACCACCTGAAGTTGGTCGTCCTTCCACAGGCATGTTACGACTAGATCCATTTGAGACTTCAAGGTTTTAAATCTATCAGTGAGTATAACTCTTCCATGTTTAAAATCATCTCACAATTAAAATTATGCAGAGAAAATATCACTGACCATGATATGCTGGAGAAAACATTTTCCACTTTTCCTACCTCAAGTATACTCCTGCAGCAGCAATACCGAGAAATGGGATTTAAAAAATATTCATAATTAATTTCACATCTCCTTGTTACTGAACAACATAATGACTTGCTGATGAAAAACCATGAAAGTCGACCTACTGGTTCTATGCCATTTCCTGAGGTAAAGACAACAAATTTTCACCAATCTAAGCGTGGAAAAGGTCGGGGACCCAGTCATGGTCGTGGCCGTGGTTGAGGAAGAAATTTCAATCATGGTGACCGTCTTGCACTAAATAATAACCTTCACCACCAGCAGTGTAAAAAAGAAGGATGAAAAGCATGAAGTGGTGCAAAAGAAAAATTCAAACAACAAATGTTATCGTTGTGGTAGAAAAGGGCATTGGTCACGTATATGTCGTATGCCAAGGTACCCGGATGAGCTGTATTAAGCTTCCCTGAATGAGGTGAAAAATAACGCAGAAACCAACTTTATCTGTGAAGATAATGTTGAACCCATGAATCTAGATGTAGCGGATTTCTTTGAGAATCCCGAAGGAAAAATAGAACACCTCATAGGTGATGGGTCTGTAATAATGTAAATATATTTCACTTTCGTCATTTGTATGAACTAATATGAATATGTTTTCCTAGTCTTGTAAATAAATAAAAGGTTGTGTAATGTTTTTTTTAGTAATAATATTATAATGTTTACTTTGTTTATATCTTTTATCTTGAAGAATATATGGATACCTCTCAAATTTTGTTTGGATCAATGATCAATCATGAAGATATTTGTGTAATTGATAGTGGAACAACGCACGCCATATTCAAAGATGAGAAATACTTTTCGTACTTGCTTAGAAGGAAAGCAAATGTTACTACAATTTCTGGTAATTCAAACTTAATAGAAGGCTCTGGAAGAGCTACTATATTTCTGCCTAAGGGGACAAAACTTGTTATTAAAGATGCATTGTTCTCTTCTAAATCCCCAAGAAACCTGTTAAATTTTAAAGATATTCGCCAAAATGGATATCATGTTGAGACAATAAATGAAATGAATGTTGAATACCTTGGTATTACCAAGATTGTCTTAGACCAGAAATATGTGTTGAAAAAATTATCAACTTTATCCTCTGGCTTATATTATGCAAAAAAGAGTACCATTGAAGCACACTCTATCGTAAACCAGAAGTTTACTCACTTAAAAACTTTTGTGCTTTGGCATGACCGAATAGGTCATCTTGGATCAATAATGATGAGACGAATCATTGAAAACTCAAATCGACATCCATTAAAGAACCTGAAGATTCTTACGAGTGATGAGTTTTCATGTGCTGCTTGTTGTCATGGCAAATTGATTACTAGGCCATCACCAATTAAGGTTAACATTGAATCCCCTCAATTTTTAGAACGTATACATGGGATATATGTGGACCTATTCACCCATCTAGTGTTGTTTAGATATTTGATGGTTCTAATAGATGCATCTTCAAGATGGTCTCATGTGTGCCTCTTATCATCTCGTAACCTGGCGTTTGCAAAATTATTGGTACAAATAATACGATTAGGAGCGCAATTCCCAAATTATCCCATTAAGGAAATTCACCTTGATAATGCTGGAGAATTCACATCCCAAGCTTTTGATGATTATTGCTTATCAATTGGGATAAAAGTTGAACATCCTGTGGCTCATGTTCATACTCAAAATGGCCTTGCTGAGCATTTATTAAGTGCTTACAATTGATAGCAAGACCTCTACTTATGAAAACTAAGTGCCCACTACTGTTTGGGGTCATGCTATCTTACATGCAACATTACTTGTTCGTCTCAGACCAACTTATTATAATAAATACTATCCATCACAATTGGTCTTCGGTCATGAACCAAATATTGTTCAGCTAAGAATTTTTGAATGTGTTGTATCTATACCATTAGCACAACCTCAGCGCACTAAGATGGTTCCCCAAAGAAGGTTAGGCATATATGTTGGGTTTGATTCACCCTCCATAATTCACTACCTTGAGCCACTGATGGGAGATTTATTCACTGCAAGATTTGCAGATTGTCGATTTGATGAAACAATATTTCCGCAATTAGGGAGAGAGGAAAAGGAACTTAAAAGTGAAATTGCATGGAAAGTTTCATCATTATCTCATTTTGATGCACGTTGCCCTATGTGTGAACGGGGAGTCCAAAAGATCATCCATTTGCAAAACATAGCAAATCAAATACTAGATACATTTACTGATTTGAAAAGGATAACAAAGTCAACTATTCACGCAGTGAATGTGCCCATCCGAATTGACATCCCAAAAGGACCATCTACAAGTGTCATGGCTTCTGAATCACAAATACGCCTGAAGCGTGGTAGACCATTGGGTTTAAAGGATAAATATCCTAAAAAAAGAAGTACGAAAAATGACACTACAAAAGAATCCTATGAAGAGATCCAAGATCTAATTAATCCTGATAAACCTGAAGATATCAGTGAACCCGAGACTCAAGTGAATGAAGAACTTTCAATAAGTTCTACGGGTGATGAGATAAATTTAGATCGATCGAAAATCATAGTGGATAATGTTTTCGCATATGATGTTGCACTTAATCTTATACAAGACAGTGAGGATCTTGAGCCTAAATCTGTCGAAGAATATCGACGAAGATGTGATTGGCCAAACATGAGGTTTTCGGACCAATAGTCCAAATGCCTAGTGATGTTAAAATAGTTGGCTATAAATGGGTCGTTGTACGAAAAAGAAATGAAATTTTAAGATACAAGGCACGCCTTGTTGCACAAGGATTCTCTCAACGACCCGGTGTCAACTATGAAGAAACATATTCACCGGTTATGGATGCAATGAATTTTTGATATATCATCTGTGTAGCTGTACATGAAAACCTTGAAATACATCGGATGGATGTGGTTACACCTTATCTTTACGATTCACTTGATAATGAAATTTATATGAAAATTCTAGAAGGACTTAAAATGCCTGAAGCATATAGTTCAAAACCTCTGGAAATGTGTTCAATGAGATTACAAAAGTCATTATACGACTTAAAACAATTAGACCGCATGTGGTATAATAGCCTCAGTGAGTACTTGATTAAACAAGATTATATAAATGATGCCATTTGTCCTTGTATTTTTATTAAGAAAACAACATCAGTGTTTGTTATTCTTGTTGTGTTGATGACATTAATCTCATTGGAACTCCAGAAGATGTCCAAAAAGCAATTGAATATCTAAAGAAAGATTTTGAGATGAAAGACCTTGGAAACACAAAACTTTGTCTTGGTCTACAAATAGAACATTTAGTAGACGAGATCTTCATCCATCAATCTGCCTATACTGAGAATATCTTGAAACGATTTTACATGGACAAAGCACATTCATTAAGTACTCCAATGGTTGTTCGATCACTTGAAGTGAGTAAAGATCCATTCTGACCTCAAGAAGAGAATGAGGAACCTCTTGGTCCTGAAGTACCTTATCTTAGTGCATTTGACGCACTTATGTATCTTGCTAATGCTACGAGACCTGACATAGCATTTTCTGTTAATTTATCAGCAAGATATAGTTCGTCCTCTACACGAAGACATTGGAATGGAGTTAAACATACATTGTGATTTCTAAAGGGGACTAGTGTTTTGGGTATGTTTTATACTAACAAAGATAGTGCAGATCTTGTTTGTCATACAGATGTAGGTTATTTATCTGACCCACATAAAGATCGATCTCAAACAGGCTATCTGTTTACATACGGGAGTACTGCTATATCATGGCGATCTACGAAGCAGTCCATTGTCGCTACTTCTTCAAATCATGCTGAGATAATAGCCATACATGAAGCAAGTAGAGAATGTGTATGGTTGAGATCAGTGATACATTTCATCAAAGAAAGATGTGGTTTGAAGTGTGATGTCAAGGTACCCACAATGCTCTTTGAAGACAATGCTCAATTAAGAGGAGGCTTAATAAAAGGAGATAGAACGAAGCACATTTCACCAAAATTATTCTTCACTCATAATCTTCAGAAGAACGGTGATATTGATATACAAAAAATTCACTCAAGTGATAATCCAACAGATTTATTCACTAAGTCTTTACCAGCCTCAACTCTTGAGAAGATGGTACACAAGATTGGAATGCGAAAACTTAACCATCTAAATTGTGGATTTTATCAGGGGGAGTAAAATACGCGCTGCACTCTTCTTTTCTTAGTCTAGGTTTTGTCCCACTGGGTTTTCTTAGAAAGGTTTTTAATGAGGCAGCAAGTAATGTGTATTATGAATGTGTATGTATATTTTTATTCCTTCAACTTTTATTTTAAATGGACATCCAAGGGGGAGTGTTGTGAAATGGTGGATGCCATGTGGTTAAGTGTGGAGTTAGCATGCTTGGAATGCATTAACTCATGCAAAAGTGTTCTTGACTTTGCAAGCCACAAACTGCCAAATGTGCATGGCCTATAAATACTCATCAAATGTATTTACAAAGGATATACAGTAATAACACAATACATTCTCTCTCTTTGTGTTCAAGTTTTCTCTGTTGTTCTTCCTTATTTTACTTTAAGTTTTGTTAAGTTTAGTTATTTTATAACAAAAATTGATATTTGCCTTATTCACATTTTATGTCACATAAAACCAACATAATTTAAAAAATCAAAACTTATCCCTATATTAGCCTCTGTCTTAATTAAATATAGATTCTATATTAATAAATCAAAAGGCTTTAATATTTTAATTTATTAATTGATTTAATACTATGTAGAAGAATCTATAAGTAGGCATCTTTTGTTGACATATCCACTTCTAATTAACGGTATTTTTATATTTTTTGTATTTTCTCCGTCTCAATTTATCTATATATTTTTTTAGTCGTTCATATATTTAAAATTTACGTAAAATACTATAAATCACAATAATTAACAACTTATAATAATTAAAAGACATAAAACAAATTGATTGACTTTTGAAGTTCTATCACTGCTACATAAATTGGAGAGAGAAAACAACATATATTATATCAATATGATGTAAAAAATACTATAAATCACAATATGTAACAACTTAAAATATGTAAAAGATATAAGAAAAAATTGAAATTCTATCTGTGTCACATAATGATAGAAGTGTCAAAATATTATTTGAAAATTATGTCAAAAGTATTATAAATCACAATCATGAACAATTTGAAATATTTAAAAATCATATTACAATTGAATAACTCTTGAAATGTCATTTATATCACATAAATTAAGACGAAAATAGTAATATATATTGGACTAGTGCTAGTATCTATTGTACCAAATAGAATTCAACACATATCACAACAAGCCTTATTTTTTGTTCATTATGTTATCAATTAACTCATGATATATTTAAGAGAAAAAACATGAAAAATTTTACTAAGAGAAAATATTATATGTTCTAATATGACTTTTTAGTTTTTGATACATAATAGAGAATTCATCTCCGGATATCTAAACTTGGCACTAATTTATGACACTTTTCACTCATATGATATGGAGTGTAATACACTTAAAATTAGATCGTGAAGGCTTATTTAATTAATTTTTATTTTATGTTTCTATTCTTCTTTCCCATTTTTCAGTCATTACCTTCCACAACTTTTCCAAACTTAAACTCCTTCAATAACACTCTGAAACTCTCCCAGTCTCTTAAAAAAAACAATTAAATTTATTTTACATATAACTTCAACAATAACTTAAAAGGTGAAGACAATAAAAATTTATCTGAAAATATATGGAAAAATAAAAAATAAATTTTAAGTTCACATCCAAATGCATAGAGTAAACTACAAACTGTTTTATCAATAGAATAAATTAACTCTTAAACAGATAAAGTTCACCAAAAACGCACCTTATGAACACAAAATTTGGAGATATTGGTGAATAAGAATTCAACTCAATTCAAAGATTTATTTTGTAATTTTTTATGGCCCACGTAATTATATTTTGATTTAATAATTAATATAAGTTTAATCCTAAATCTCTATGGGAATGTTATTTAGTAGTTTTAAACCACCCAAAAAGATGGGGAAGTTACCTAGTAACTTTAAACTACCCATAAAGATGGAGAGTTACCTAGTAGTTTTAAAACTACCCACCATCTCCACTACTGTCACAACCCAGAGGTACCCCCTAGATCTAAAATGGCGTATAGGACCCCGAGAGGCCCCATACAAGCTACTTAGCATTCATAAACATAAGAAATAGAACAAGAGAGGTAAAGACAACATTTCAAGTCCAAAAGTTTTATAAAAGTAAAGCAGAAGTCTAAAACACTTGTCTCATTAGCCATCTAGTACAATAGAATGAAATTGGGCCTAGCACATACATCATGTCCAAAAACTAGAAATAAGAAAGAAATGAAGAACAATGAAAATCCATCCTCGAAGAATGAGGACTCACCAAAGCTCGGAAACCTCACAATCAACCACTAGCCACGAAATTGAGCGCCCTGACTGTCGGACCCTACATTTGGAGAAATGTAGGAAAGGGTATGCATTAGTACAAAATAATGTACCAAGTATGATAGCCCTGCATAAAACATTTAAATCATGCTAAAATAGGACATTTCATGACATGAAATTGACTAAGATAAAACATGATATAATAAGGGTTAGAAAACATAACTCATAAAACATAGTCAATGCAAACTAACATCTTTAAAGCATTTGAACACATATGAGATACTTCTTGAAGTAACCTTAGATCATAATTATTGTGGGAATTAGCCTTAATCGACATACAGACCATGTGAGATATAACATGATCGCCTGGTGTCTCCCACACTGAAAAAGATTGTCCTACTTGCCAAGGTAACAACCATGAACTTCTAGCTTAAGTGGATCCGCTAGCTAATGTCTATCTAGACAATCATCCTATGAGGGAACATAGGTAAGGGATAAGGAGATTGCTTCTAGAAACCTAAAATCTACTAATGGGAGAGCTTCCATCTCGATATCCTCTCGGTGCTAAGAATAAATCCCACGGAATAGTCATTTCTTACTTGTTCTTATTATCCATGGAAGGACACGTCATCTTGTCAATCCAAGCTAAGTCATTATCCATGGAACGGTATCATTCAATAACCAGTCCAAGCTAGGTTTCATTAGGATAGCTCTTTATCTTTTTTTCAATTAGGTGAGAAGACCTTTCAACCTTAGAACCCTTTTATTATGTGAGAAAAGATAATGAATCAAAGAGTTAGAGCTATCTCGCCTAATTGAATCAAAGAGTAAGAGCTATCCTAATGAACTATCTTGGTTTGGTTGTCCAAGGGCACATTTCCATGATTAATAAAGTCAAGTAAGAAATGACTATTCCGTGGGATATATGCTAAACACTGATTGGATATTGATGATGAGATGGAAGCTCTCCCACTAGTAGAGGGCGGGTTTCTAGGAGCAATCTCATGAGATGGAAGCTCCTCTGTTAGTAGAGGTCGGGTTTCTAGTAGCAATCTCCTTATCCCATAACTATGTGCTACCATATGATGCTGTCTCAGATAGACATTACCTAGTGGATCCACAATAGCTAGAAGTTCATGGTCTTACCTTGGAAAGTAGGACACCTCTTCTCGGTTGGGGTAGACACCGAATTCCATGTAAATAGCTCACATGGTCTTACATGCCGGTTAAATATAATTCCCCACAAGTAATAATGAACTAAGGTTACTTCAAGAAGTATCGTATATGAGTTCAAAGGATTAGAAAGATGAAGTTAGCTTGCAACGACCATGATTTATGACTCATGTTTTATAACTCTCTTGTATCACGTTTTATCTTTGTCAATTGCATGTCATGAAATTAAATGGCCCTTTTTAGCATGATTTGAATAATTATGCATGGCTATCATACTTGGTACATTGTTTTGTACTAACACACTCTTGCTTACATTTCCCCAAATGTAGGGTCCAACAGTCAGGTTTCAGGGTTTCGTGGCTAGAGGTTGAGTTTGAGATTTTAGAGCTTTGGTGGGCCCTCATGCTTCGAGGATGAATATTATTGTTTCACTTTCTTTCACGTGTTTTCTCTTTTGGACAAGATGTATGGGCTAGGCCCAATTTCATTCTATTGTATTAGATGGCTATGATGAGACAAGTGTTTTAGACTTTCGCTTTGTTGTATAAAATGTTTTGGACTTGGACTATTGTTTTACTCTTATTGTTTTATTTCTTATGAATAAGAGCTAAGTGGCTTGTATGGAGTCCTTCGGGGTTCTATATGCCATGTTTCATCTAGGGGGTACCCCTGGGTCGTGACAGTCATATTGTCGCCGAGTGAGAGGAAAACCAACAATAAAGTCCATGTTCAAATCTTCCCACTTTCAAGTAGGAATTCTAATGTCGTGGGACAAACCTTCCCGTTTGTGATGCTCAACTTTCACCTGTTGACAATAAGGACACTTAGTAACAAATTCCATAATATCCTTCTTCATCTCATTCCACCAATAGACCTCTTGCAAATCGCGGTACATATTGGTGGCTCTCGGGTGAATAGAATACGAATAACTATGGGCTTCTCACAAGATTTGTTCCCACAAGTCATCAACATTTGGAACACACAAACGACCTTGATATCTAAGTACACTGTAACACCCCGAATTCTAGTAGGCTAAACTAGGGCTACCCATGGAAGAGGGCAAGGACTAAAATACATTGGGAAGGGTTGGAGGAAATATTTTTTCCCTTTGATCCACTTGGCGAGGGGCCGTTCCATCGCCAAAGTTACTTGGTGATTGACCAAGTGGATCCACCATCGCCTAGTGGGTTGTCCCCCTTGCCATAGATGCTGGAAAATTGGGCGAGCTAGGTCGGGGATTACCGGTTGGGTAGGAGCATCCCCAAGGTGACTTCCCCATCGCCAACTTGGCCTGCTCCTAGGGGTGAGCTACTATAAATTTAGGCGAGTCAAGGGTCCACTTGGTGAGTCACCGAGTTCCCTTGGTGAGCCTCGGTATGCAGCAGCCCTGAAATCAAGTTAGGGTCTTTAATGTCTTTTCATATTTTCCTAATTCGGAACTAAGTCAATTTAATCCTTATCTAGTAAAGTATATAAGAATTATATTCTCAAATTTTCCTAAATTAAGTCATTCTCCCTAGAATCCAAAAGAAAACCCCAAAGTTCATCCTCTCAAAATATTTCTCTCTCTAGAACTTGAAGAAGAAAAAAACGAAGAAGAAGAAGAAGAAGGAAGTTGGAGCTAGGGTTCAAGAAGCAAGGTTCTTCACACCAAATTCATTGGGCATTTTTTAATAAGGTAAGTTTGTCTTCATCCATGGATAGAGAACATCTATGGAGTCCCTTCAAAATCTCTATTTCAAAGATATAAATTCCCAAAAGTTAGGGTTTGATTCCAAAGTCATGAGTTCCTTTCAAAATCAATTCTAAGCATGAATTGATGATCCTATGGTTTTTATGAGGAATCCCTCAGAATCCATGAAGCCCCAGATTTCTCAATTGTTATCTTGTGATGTGGGTCTTTGTCAATGAAAGAAGAATGTCATGAAATTATACATGTAGTGATTGGGTTACTGAATTATGATGATATCCATGTCTAATGTATTGAATTCTAGATGTATTGATTGGATATGATCTTTGAACCATGAAAGGGCAAAGTATGAGAATTATGCAAGTTTTTATGAAATTTATGAATATGCTTAAAGAACACTTTGCGAGTGAAGTGTCTATATTTTTGATGTAATTGTTGTGTTGGTGAAAGCATATGCTCATATACACATTTATGCATAAATATGATATGATGTGAAACGTTTTCTCACAGTATGAAGAAACTAAGGTTGAAAGGCTTTCTCACCTAGTGAATCTATATGTAGACATGGACGGTGAAAGGATATTCTCGCGCATGATCTAAGAGCTATCTTATGAATTAAGCATGGATTGAGTGTCAATACATTCCTCTATGAATACGAATTAATTCAAGACTTAATATGTACTCCGTGGGAATTAATGCTTAGTACCGAGTGGATATTGTATATGAAATGGAAGCTTTTACCCTAGTTGAGTCCGGCTTTCCATTGGGATTCCTATACGCTGGTTGAGTTCAGGCTCCCAAAGTATGTCTCATGAGATGAAGAACTTATACGCTAGCTGAGTCCGGGCTTCAAGTAGCAATCCCCTTATTCCATAAACTATGTGGCCCCATAGGTTATTTAGCTATTGGATCTACCTAAGCTAAAAGTATGGATCTACCTTAGGCATGTAGGACAACCCTTTTCGGTGTGGGTAACACCGGGGGATCATGTATAGCTCACATGGTCTCATGTCGGTGAAGGCTTATTCCCGCAAGAACAAGAACAAGAATATGAATTATGAAGAACATGAATTATAGTTACTTAAGAAGCTATGTTATGAGTTTCAAAGGTTCTAAAGATGATGATATTATGTTGACTATGTTTTTATGACTTATGCTCCCTAAACTCTCAAATCATGTTTAAACATGGTAAATTGCATACTTTCAAATGAAATGTCCCTTTTAGAATGTTTTTAATGTTTTTTATGCATGGCTATCATATTTAGGGCATCATTCTACTAACAACTACTTTTCTTACATTTTCCCTTAGTGTAGGGTCTGATTCTCAAGGTTATCATCCTAGTGGCTAAAGCTTGGACTTGTGTATCTTCTTAGCTTGTTGGTGAGTCCTCATGGTTCGAGGACGGATTTTCTCAAATTGTAGTTTGGTTTCATGTATTTCCTTTTTTGAACAATGTTGTATGGGCTAGGCCCTTTTTCATTCAAGACATTGTAATAGATGGCTATGTTGAGAATTAGTGTCTAGACTTCCACTTTTCTTTTATGAAAATTTTAGACTTGAAATGTGTTTTTACTCTTATTATTCTATTTCTTATGTTATGATATACTAAGTGGCCTATATGGAGTCCTTCGGGGTTCTATACACCATGTTACATCTAGGGGGTACCCCTGGGTGGTGACAAACTTGGTAGTCAGAGCACAAGGTTTAGAATAATTCTAGGAATATGTCTCATAGGCCACGTCTAGTAGAGTCTTGTTCATTAGTGTGAAGTGCGCCACATTGATGAATAAAAAGCTATTAAGATATTTAGGAAATTCCACTTCTTTCATTACTCTTAAGTCGTGCGATAGAGTATAACTCTATGAGGTCTTTATCCTAATCCTTATTCATTGGTCTACATGAGATGACTACTAGAAGGGCTTTCACAAGAAGGAATGAGGAAGACATGTGAATCAAGGAGCTCCTCCTAAAGCTCCGGTTGATCCTTTAATCGAGAATGTTACTAATGTGGAGTTTAGAGCGGCTTTTCAAGTTTTGGCTCAAACCGTGACGGCTCAAGCCAATAGAGAGGTGATTTCTCCCGTGAACCCTAATGTGAATTTCGTGGCTTCAAGAGTGAGGGGCTTTGCTAGGATGAACCCTCTGGAATTTTATGGCTCCAAAGTTGAGGAAGACCCTCAAGAATTCATCGATGAGGTTTATAAGGTACTTGCTATTATGGGGGTGACTTTGATAGAAAAGGTGGAGTTAGTCGCTTACCAATTGAAAGGTGTTGCTCAAGTGTGGTATAATTAATGGAAAGAGGGGAGGCCAGTAGGAGCGGCTCACATAGAGTGGGAAGTGTTTAAATAGGCGTTTCTTGATAGGTTCTTTCCCCTTGAGTTGAGGGAAGTTAAGATAAAAGAGTTCATTAACCTTCGTCAAGGTAGTATGAGTGTGAAGGAATATGCTCTAAAGTTTACCCAACTATCCAAGTATGCTCCAACTATAGTGGCGGACTCGAGGGCAAAGATAAATAAGTTTGTGAAGGGAGTGTCTGATATGGTAGTCAATGAATGTCGAACGGCAATGCTTGTGCAAGATATGGATATTTCACGTCTCATGGTGTATGCCCAACAAATGGAGAAAGAGAAACTTAGAGAAAAGAATAGAGATGTGAAAAGAGCTAGGACCGGTGATAGGAACTTCTCCAATGCTAGGTACGATGGTCAAGGTCGACCAAGGTTTAGATAAAGATTTCCCAACCAAGGTTCCTCTAGTGCTCATCCAAGAGTCAACAAGGATAGGGTGTCCAACCCTAAACCTCAAGGAGGTAATGGTACTGGTTCTTATGTGACTAGGTCTACTTGTGCGAAGTGTGGAAGGAAGCAGGATGGTAAGTGCCTAGTCGGTACGGATGGTTAGTTGCTTTAGTTGTGGAAAGAGTGGTCACAAGATAAGAGATTGTCCAATGCTTAAGGCTCAAGGAATAGAGGGCAAGCAAGCTCCTCCGAGCGGTTCAAACTCCAATGCTCCCAAGCAAAACCGCTTTTATGCTTTTCAAAACCGAGGTGAGCAAGAGAATTCTCCAGACGTGGTCACCGGTATGTTAAAATTTTTCCATATAGAAGTGTATGCTTTGTTAGACCCCGGTGCTACTTTGTCTTTTGTGACGCCATATCTGGCAATGAGATTTGGTATGCTCCCAGATGTTTTGTTATAACATTTTTCTTCCGCTACTCCTGCTGGTGATTTTGTGGAGGGGAATAGGGTTTATAGAAGGTTCCCCATTTCTCTATCCCATAGAGTTACTCTTGTTGATTTGGTAGAGCTTGACATGTTAGATTTTGATGTTATACTTGGTATGGATCGGTTGCACTCTTGTTATGTGTCGATTGATTGTAGAACTCACGTAGTCAAGTTTCAGTTCCCGAATGAGCTTGTCCTTAAGTGGAAAGGGGGAAATTCCATCCCTAAGGGTCAGTGTGTCTCATGTTTGAAGGCAAGAAAGATGATCTCCAAGATTTTATTTACCATCTTGTTAGGATAAGGGATGTAGATTCTGAAACCCCTACTCTTGAGTTGGTCCCCGTTGTAAATGAGTTTCCGAAAGTGTTCCCAGATGATCTACCCGGTATTTCTCCCGAGTGGGAAATAGACTTCAGTATTGATCTTCTCCCAGATACGCAACCTATCTAAATTCTTCCATATAGAATGACCTCGGCCGAGTTGAAAGAGTTAAAAGAACAGTTAAAGGACTTGTTAGATAAGGGCTTCATCCGGTCAAATATCTGACCATGGGGTGCTCACGTGTTGTTCGTTAGAAAGAAATATGGGTCTCTTCATATGCGCATCAATTATCGTCAGTTGAACAAAGTGACCATTAAGAATAAGTATCATCTTCCAAGGATAGATGATTTGTTTGATCAATTATAAAGGGCAAGCTACTTTTCAAAATTGACCTTAGGTCGGGTTATCACCAATTAAGGGTGAGGGGTAAAGATATTCCACAGACGACTTTTAGAACCCGGTATGGTTACTATAGGTTCTTGGTTATTTCGTTTGGGTTGACTAACGCTCCGGCGGCATTTATGGACTTGATGAATAGGGTATTTAGACAATACCTTGACATGTTTGTGATTGTGTTCATTGATTATATTTTGACCTATTTGAGGAGTGAGAATGAGCATGTTGACCATTTGAGAATTGTATTGCAAGTTCTTAAGGACCATCAACTTTTCGCAAAGTTTATTCAGTGTGAATTTTGGTTAAGATCTGTGGCTTTTCTTGGTCACATTGTATTAAGTAGGGGTATTGAGGTGGATCCTAAGAAGAAGGATGCGGTCAAGAGTTAGCCGAGACCTCTAACTCTTTCATACATTAGAAGCTTCTTGGATTTGGCTGGTTATTATAGAAGGTTTGTTGAGGGATTTTGTTCCATTGCCTCTCCAATGATGGCTTTGACTCAAAAGAAGGCTAAGTTCATTTAATCGGAAGCTTGTGAGAAAAGTTTCCAAGAGTTGAAAGATAGACTTACTTCCGCTCTGGTGTTGACTTTACCAAAAGGTACGGATGGTTTTATTGTGTATTGTGATGCCTCTAGAGTTGGGTTGGGATGTGTGCTTATGCAAAATTGTAAGGTGATTGCCTATGCTTCAAGACAACTTAAAGTCCATGAGAAGAATTATCCTACCCATGACCTTGAGTTAGCGGTGGTTGTTTTTGCCTTAAAGATATGGAGGCATTATTTATATGGGGTGCATGTTGATGTGCTTACCGATCTCAAGAGCTTACAATATGTGTTTAGTCGAAAGGATTTGAATCTTCGCCAAAGGAGGTGGCTTAAATTATTGAAGGATTATGACATGAGTGTTCTTTATCACCCTAGCAAGGCTAACGTGGTAGCGGATGCTATTAGTAGGTTGTCTATAGAAAGTGTTGCTCATCTAGATGATGATAAGAAAGAGATGGTTTGGGATGTTCATCGGTTTTCCCGGTTAGGTGTTCAATTATTGGATTCCACTAAGGATCGTGTCATGGTTCACAATGGGTCTGAATCATCTTTTATAGAGGATGTGAAATATAACCAAGGTCTTGATCCTATTTTGGTGAACTGAAAGAGGCGGTACTTAAGAAATCCGTTGAGGCTTTCTCTCAAGGGTGAGATGGTGTACTTAGATACTAAGGTCGTTTATGTGTTCCTAATGTTGATGACTTAAGAGAGCTAATTTTGTCAGAAACTCATAGTTCTCGGTATTCTATTCACCTAGGAGCCACCAAGATGTACCGTGACTTGCAGAAAATCTATAAGTGGAATGGGATGAAGAAAGATATCGTGGAGTTTGTGGCTAAGTGTCCTAATTGTGAACAAGTTAAGCTTGAACATCAAAGACAGGGATATTTCTCCCAAGATATAGGTATCCCCACTTGGAAGTGGGAAAAGATAAATATGGACTTTATTATGGGTTTGCCTCGCACTCGGAGACAACATGACTCTATTTGGGTTATTGTAGATCGGATGACAAAATTGGCTCACTTTATTCCCGTCAAGGTTTCCTACTCGGTGGAGTACTATGCTAAGTTTTATATAAGAGAAATGGTGAAGTAGCATGGAGTAACTTTGTCCATTATTTCCGATCGTGGCCCTCAATTCACTTTTCACTTTTGGAGGTCTTTTCAAAAGGGCCTAGGCACCAAGGTTAAGCTTAGTTCGGAATTGCATCCCCAAACTGATGGGCAAGCGGAGCGCACTATCCAAACTTTGGAAGATATGTTAAGGCTTGTGTGATTGACTTTAAGGGTAATTGGGATGACCATTTTCTATTGGTAGAGTTTGCCTACAATAATAGCCATCACTCAAGTATTTGTATGGCTCCATTTAAGGCCTTGTAAGGTGGGAGCTGTAGATCTCCTATGTGTCGGTTTGAGGTGGGGGAAATGGTTTTCATATGTCCCGAATTGGTTCTAGAGGCCATTGAGAAAGTCTGACTCATTAGAGAGATTGAGAACGAATCAAAGCCCGCAAAAGTTTTATGCCGATGTGAGGAGAAGGGATCTAAAATGTGAGGTTAACGATTGGGTCTATTTGAAAATTTCACCCATGAAGGGTGTGATGAGATTTGGAAAGAAGGGGAAACTTAGTCTTCGGTATTTAGGCCCTTACCAAATTTTTGAGGCATATTGATAAAGTTGCCTATGAGTTAGATTTGCCAAGTGAGTTAGCTTCAGTGCATCCGGTGTTTCATGTTTCCATCCTCAAGAAGTGTATTGGAGATCCGGCATCCATTATCCTTATAAGGGTTGGGGGTTGACGAAAGTTTTTCATATGAGGAAGTTCCGGTAGAGATCCTAGACCGGCAAATTAAGAGGTTGAGAAACAATGAAATAGCTTTCGTGAAGGTTTTGTGGAGGAACCATCTATTTGAGGGTGCTACCTGGGAGGCCGAGGCCGATATGAAGTCCCGCTATCCTCATATTTTTCCTTCTACTCCTGCTCTAGCTTGAGTTAAGTAGTTCCTCTTGAGTTTTCCTCATTTTGGGAGTCATGTGTGTAATTTGAGCTTTTCCATGATTTTCCTATGTTATGCATGTTCTTGAGAAATTTATGTTTAGTAAGAAAATGAGTTTTTATGATTTATTTTCCTCATGTTGTTGTGCATTGAGTAAGAGTTGCCTATATGCTTCATAAGATGAATTGTTGAACATGCTTTAGTTGTGATTTTTGACAGTAAATTGCATAAAGGCTCCATGAGATTGTGTTGAGCGTGCTTTTAGTTTGGAAAAGTTAATTCCTCCTATAAATAAGAGATATGTTGAGCTTTCATGCATAATGGGTTGTTAGATGTAGTTTCTACTTCCTTGTGGTGCATTGAATATGTTTGAGTTGGAGTTGATGTTTCCTCCATCATTTTTGTGCGTTGTTATGATGTTGCGTGCATAATGGGCTGCTGGTCTTGAGTCTTTAATTCCGTAAGGTGTCTAGAGCGTCATTCGAGGACAAATGTTCCCAAGGGGGAGATAATGTAACACCCCGAATTCTAGTAGGCTATACTAGGGCTAAGTGTGAGGGGGTAACTAGCCATGGAAGAGGGAGGGCCTAAAATACCTTGGGAAGGGTTGAAGAAAAACATTTTTCCCCTTGATCAATTTTGCGAGGGGCAGTGCCATCGCCAAAGTGACTTGGCGATAAGCCAAGTGGAGCCACCATCGCCTAGTGGCCTGTCCCCTTTGCCCTAGATGCTGGAAAATTGGGTGAGCCAAGTCAAGGATCGCCGGTTGGGTTGGCACATCAACAAGGTGAATTCCCCATTGCCAAATTGGCTTGCTCCTTGGAGTGAGCTACTATAAATTTAGGCAAGCCAAGGGTCCACTTAGCGAGCCTCAACGCGCAGCAGCCCTAAAATCAAGTTAGGGTCCTTAATGTCTTTTCATATTTTCCTAATTCGAAACTATGTTGTTTTACTCCTTATCTAGTAAAGTATATAAGCATGCTATTATCAAATCATCCCAAATTAAGTCATTCTCCCTAGAATCCAAAAGAAAACCCCAAAGTTCATCCTCTCAAAATATTTCTCTCTCTAGAATTTGAAGAAGAAGAAGAAGGAAGTTGGAGCTAGGGTTCAAGAATCAAGGTTCTTCACACCAAACTCCTTGGGAATTGTTGAATAAGGTATGGTAGTCTTCATCCATTGATATAATTCATCTATGGAGTCCTTTCGAAATCTCATTTCAAAGATAGAAATCTCCAAAAGTTAGGGTTTGATTCCAAAGTTATGGGTTCCTTTCAAAATCGATTCTAAGCATGAATTGATTATCATATGGATTTTATGATGAATCCCCAAGAAACAATGAAACCCCCATATTTCTCAATTGTGATCTTGTGATGTGGGTCTTTGTCGATGAAAGAAGAATGTTATGAAATTATGCATGTAGTGATTGGGTTACTTGAATTATGATGATATCCATGTCTAATGTTGTGAATTCTATATGTGTTGATTGGATATGAGCTTTGTACCTTGAAAGGTCAAAGTATGAGAATTATGCAAGTTTTTAAGAAATTTATGAATAAGCTTAAAGAACGCTTTGAGAGTGAAGTGTCTATGATTATGATGTAGTTGTTGTGTTGTTGAAAGGATATGATCATAAGCATATTTATGCATGAATATGAAATGATGTGAAAGGTTTTCTCACAATATGAAGATTCTAAGGTTGAAAGGCTTTCTCACCTAGTGAATCTATATGTAGACATGGACGGTGAAAAGATATTCTCACACATGATCTAAGAGCTATCTTATGAATTAAGCATGGATTGAGTGTCAAGACATTCCTCCATGAATACGAATTAAGTCATGACTTAATATGTACTCTGTGGGAATTAATGCTTAGCACCGAGTGGATGTTGTATGTGAGATGAAAACTTTTACACTAGTTAAGTCCAGCTTTCCAATGGGATCCTTATATGCTAGTTGAGTCCTGGTTCCCAAAGTATGTCTCATGAGATGGAGACCTTAAACGCTAGTTGAGTCCGAGTTTCTAGTAGCAGTCTCCTTATCAGATAAACTATGTGGCCCCATAGGTTATTTAGCTAGTGGATCCACCTAAGCTAAAAGTATAGTTCTACCTTAGGCAAGTAGGACAACCCTTTTCGGTGTGGATAACACCGACGGATAATGTATAGCTCACATGGTCTCATGTCGGTTAAGGCTTATTCCCACAACAACAACAACAACAAGAATATGAATTATGAACTATGGTTACTTAACAAGTTATGTTATCAGTTTCAAAGGTTCTAAAGATGATGATTATGTTGACTATGTTTTTTATGACTTATGCTTTCTAAACTCTCAAATCATAAACTTGGTAAATTGGATACTTTCAAATGAAATGTCCCTTTTAGCATGTTTTCAATGTTTTTATGCATGACTATCATACTTAGTGCATCTTTGTACTAACGCCTATTTTTCCTACATTTTCCCCAAGTGTAGGGCACGATTCTCAAGGTGATCATCCTTGTGGCTAAAGCTTGGACTTGTGTAGCTTCCTAGCTTGTTAGTGAGTCCTCATGATTTGAGGACGTCTTTTCTCATATTGTAGTTTGGTTTCATGTATTTCCATTTTTGAACAATGTCTTATGGGCTAGGACCTTTTTCATTCAAGACATTGTGATGGCTATGTTGAGACTTAGTGTCTAGACTTCCACTTTTATTTTATGAAACTTTTAGACTTGAAATGCATTTTTACTTTTATTTTTCGATTGCTTATGTTATGATATGCTAAGTGGCCTGTATGGGGTCCTTCGGATTTTATACGCCATGTTACATCTAGGGGTACCCCTGGGTCGTGACATACACCATCTCCCTCTTGGGAGAAAGCCTTAACAAATTTCTTAAGCACCGTTTCTTTTAAATCAATCGAAATTGGATCAACACCTTGCTTGGCTTTCACATCCGCCAGTACAAACAATTCCAAGCAGTTGTGAACCATAACACCACCCTTGGTGGAGTCAACTAGATTAACACCCATTTGGGTCAATATATGTACATCTCATACAGATTCTCTTTTACCCTCTTCTTTATGGGCAACACCACTCATTGATAGTCATCTAAGAGCATTCGCCACCACATTGTCTTACCCAGGGGATAGAGAACACTCATATCATAATCCTTAAGTAACTCAAGTCACCTTCTTTGACGTAGATTAAGATTTGTCTGATTAAACACATATTGCTAACTCTTGTGGTTGGTAAACACATCTACATGAACACCATACAAATAATGCCTCCAAATCTTTAAGGCAAAAACAACCGCCACTAGTTCAAGGTCGTCGGCCGAAAAATTATTTTTATGAATCTTAAATTGCCTTGAGTCATAGGCAATAACATTCCCATTTTGCATAAGCACACACCCTAGCCCAATTCTCGAAGCATCACAATAAACAAAAAAACAATCAATCCCTTCTGGTAAAGTCAACATCGGAGTGGAAGTAAGTCCATCCTTCAACTCTTGGAATCTCTTCTCACATGCTTCAGACCATGTGAACTTAGCCTTCTTTTGAGTTAAAGCCGTCAAAGGAGAGGCAATTGAAGAAAACCCTCAACGAACCTTCTGTAGTAACCGGCTAAATGCAAGAATCTTTTAATGTATGAAGGGGATAGAGGTTTAGACCATCTCTTGACCATATCTGTCATTTTAGGGCCTAGCTCAATGCCCTTACCTGAAACAATGTGACCAAGAAAAGTTATGCACCTTAGCCAAAACTCACATTTGCTAAACTATGCAAAGAGTTGTTTGTCCCTAAGAATTTGCAACTTGTTCCTTAAATGATCAATAAGCTCATTCTCACTTCTCGAATAGATAAATACATCATCAATAAACACAATGAAAAACATGTTATAGTAATGTCTAAAAACTCTATTCATCAAATCCATAAACGCCTCCGGAGCATTAGTCAACCCAAATGACATAACAAAAAACTCATAATGACCATACCGAATTTAAAAATCTGTCATCAGAATATCATCTTCTTTCACCCTTAATTAGTGATAACCCGACCGAAGGTCAATCTTAGAGAAATAACTTGCTCCTTGAAATTGATCAAATAATTCATCTATCCTTGGAAGATGATACTTATTCTTAATTTTCACCTTGTTCAACTGATGATAGTCAATACATATACGAAGAGAACCATCTTTCTTTCTAACAAACAAAACTGGAGCACCTCGTGGAGAGATACTTGGTCGGATGAAACCCTTGTCCCACAAAACCTTCAATTGTTCTTTCAACTCCTTTAGTTCTGACGGAGCCATATGGTAAGGAGGGATATAAATAGGTTGCGTATCTGGGAAAAAGGTCAATACCGAAGTCTATTTCCCTTTTAGGAGGAATACTGGGTAAATCATCTTGGAACACTTTCAGAAACTCATTAACAACGGGGACCAACTAAAGAGTAGGGGTTTCAGAATCTACATCCCTCACCCTAACTAGATGGTAAATACAACCCTTAGAAATCATCTGTATAGCTTTAAGACTAGAGACAAACCGACCCTTAAGCATAGAATTTCCCCCTTTCCACTCTAGGATAGGCTTATTTGGGAATTGAAACTTGATTACACGAGTTCTACATTAAATAGAACCATAACATGAGTGTAATCAATCCATCCCAAGGATAACATCAGAATCTAGTATATCAAGCTCTACCAAGTGAATAAAAATAACTCTATAGGACAAGGAAATGGGTCACTTTCTATAGACCCTCTTAGCC
The DNA here is from genome assembly GCA_029582605.1 of Solanum gracilifrons. Taxonomy (NCBI): domain Eukaryota; kingdom Viridiplantae; phylum Streptophyta; class Magnoliopsida; order Solanales; family Solanaceae; genus Solanum; species Solanum gracilifrons. The sequence goes on from JAJOOH010008191.1 coordinate 31,659, forward strand.
ATAATAGAATCACCAACAGAAGTAGAGACAGAAAAAGGATCTAACAACACATCCGGAAGAACATCAAACCTTATAGCCACATATGGCGTCACAAAAGACAAGATGGCACCGGGATCAAGTAAAGCATAAACATCAAGTTGGAAGACATTAAACATACATGTAACCACATCGGGAAAACCCTATTGTTCACCACGAGTTTGAAGGGCATATAATCAATTTTTCTTAGGAGGATTAGAACCCGAACCACTAGGAGGAGCTTGCTTGCCCTCTCTTTCTTTAGCCATGAGCATCAGGAAATCCCTCATTATTACGACTTTTGCCATAACCTAAGAAACCATCTGTGCCGGCTTTGCACTTACCCTCGTGCTTCTTTCCACACCTAGCACAAGTAGGCATAGACAATGAAGATCCACTACCATTTCCTCCTTGAGGCTTAAGGATAGACACCCTATCTTTGTTGAACATAGGATGAGCATTGGAGGAACCTTGACCGGAAAACCTTTTTTGAAATCTAGAACGACTATGTCCAACGGACCCTACATGAGAGAAATTACCATCACCAATCTTAGCCCTATTTGTCTCCCTAGACTTTTCCTTAAGTTTCTCCTCTTTGATCTATTGAGCATAAACCATGATACGAGAGATGTCCATGTCATTAATGAGCATCGCAGTACGACATTCTTTAACCACCATTTTGGACACACCAAACGAACTTACTCATCTTTTCCCTAGGATTGGCAACCATTTTCGGAGAATATTTAGACAATTGTGTGAACTTCAAACCATATTCCTTTACACCCATACTTCCTTGACGAAGGTTGATGAACTCAATCCCTTTGACTCCCTCATCTCAAAGGGAAAGAACCTATAAAAAAAAAGGCCTTAAACTTCTCTAAATCAAAAGGACTCGCATCTTCTGGTCTCTCTTCTTTTCATTGGTTGTACCATATTTAAGCAACACCTTTAAGTTGATAAGCAGCCAACTCCGCCTTTTCCACCGATGTTACTCCCATGATCATCAAAACCTTATACACATCATTAATGAACTCTTAAGGATCTTTCTCAACCTTAGAAGCATGAAACTCTGGAGGATTCATTCACACTCTAGATACCACCGTACCCACATTTGGGTTCACGAAAACCGCAACCTTCCTATTGGCTTGGGCCGTCACGGCTTGATCCAACACCTAAAAAGCAACCCTAAACTCTATATTAGTCACTTGCTCGGCCAAAGGATCAATTAGAACTTGAGGAGCTTGGGTAGGAGCTTCTTATTCTGCATTGTCCCTCACATTCCTTCCAGCATTAGCTCTTCGAGTAGCCATATCTTGTGGAGCATCAGATAAAGATTAGGAGAGAGACCTTATAGAGTTAAACTCTATTGCATGACTTTACAGTAATGAAGAAGTGGACTTTCCTAATCTTCTTGTAGCCTCTTATTCATAAATGTGGCGCTCTTCACACTCATGAACAAGACTCTACTCAACGTGGCTTATTAGAAATCCTAGGGCCATTCTAAACCTTGTGCTCTGATTACCAAGTTTGTCATGACCCAGGGGTACCCCCTAGATGTAACATGGAGTATAGGACCCGAGAGGCCCCATACAAGTCACTTAGCATTCATAAACATAAGAAATTGAAATAAAGAGGTAAAGACAACCTTTCAAGTCTAAAAGTTTTATAAAAGTAAAGCAGGAGTCTAAAACACTTGTCCCATTAGCCATCTAGAACAATAGAATGAAATTGGGTCTAGCCTATACATCATGTCCAAAAAACTAGAAACAATAAAGAAACTAAGAACAATGAAAATCCATCCTCGAAGTATGAGGACTCGCCAAAGCTCGTAAACCTCACAATTAATCACTAGCCACAAAACTGAGGACCCTGATTGTCGAACCCTACATTTAGGGAAATGTAGGCAAGAGCATGCGTTAGTACAAAACAATGTACCAAGTATGATATACATGCATAAAACATTTAAATCATGCTAAAAGAGAACATTTCATGACATTCAATTGACCGAGCTAAAGGATGATATAAGAAGGGTCAGAAAACATAAGTAAAAAAATATGTTAAATGCAAGCTACCATATTTAAAGCCTTTGAACACATATGAGATACTTATTGAAGTAACCTTAGTTCATTATTATTGTGGGAATCAGGCTTAACCAACATAGAGACCATGTGAGATATAACATCCACCGTCTCCCACACCGGAAAGGGTTGTCCTACTTGCCAAGATAAGGACCATGAAAACTTCTCGCTTAAGTGGATACGCTAGATAATGTGTATCTAGACAATCATCCTATGTTAGCACATAGGTAAGAGATAAGGAGATTGTTTCTAGAAACCCAGACTCTATTAACAGGGGAGCTTTCATCTCGATATCCTCTCGGTGATAAGCATAAATCCCACTGAATAGTCATTTCTTACTTGTTCTTATTATCCATAGAAGGGCACGTCATCTTGCCAATCCAAGCGAAGTCATTATCCATGGAAAGATATCATTCAATAACCAATCCAAGCTAGGTTTCATTAGGATAGCTCATTATCTTTGGTTCAATTAGGTAAGAAGACCTTTCAACCTTAAAACCCTTTTATTATGTGAAAAAACCTTTCACATCATATTTTCATGTGTATATGAGAAAATCCTTTCAACAACACAAAAACATTATCATTAATACTTTATTCTCAAAGTATCCTTAAAACATTTGCATAGATTTCATAAGAACATGCACAATTCCATAATTTACCTTTCAAGGTTCAAAACCCACTTTCAATCATAAATATTTAGAATACATGGGTTAGATATGGATCTCATCATAAATTCATGTAATTCTATCAATACTTGCTTGATTTCATAATACTCTTCATAATAAAAATACCACATCATATGATCATCACTTGAAAAACATGGGGATTACATGGGTTCATAGGGGAATCATCATAAAATCATAGTATTTCATCAATTCAAAAGTTCAGGAAGATGATCCCAGAATCCAATTCCAATGTGAGTTTGGGTGATTAGGCGTATTAACTTTCAAGTTGAAGCCTAAGTTTGACTTTAGATAATATTCAGGATAAACGAGCTCGGATGAGAATTCAGCCAATGCGGTTAGCTCTTGAATGTTGAATTTTAGTCTAGAGCGATCCCTCCTTTAGGTCCCGAGGCTTTCAAGCCAATTTCGTGGCCCCTCGTGGATTTTGGCTTTAAATAGAAATTGGTTGTGGGACCTACCTTTTATCAAAACCATCATATATGAGAATTTTGATGGTGTCGTTGAGTCCAAAATGTTTTTTCCAATGGGGTAGCATATTTTATTTTCGAGCACGATGTTTCGAATAAATCATGGGCACCCCATTGAAGTTTGGAGGCTAGCCCTTTGATGCTAGTTGAGGTCCCACGGTTGTGAACGGTTGGCTCCCTGGTCTCGTGTTCGCGAGCGGCCGACCGACTTGGCCCTCTATTTAAGCCATGGTCACGACTCAACTTTGGCTCCAATAGTAAAATTGCAATTTCTTATTTGTTCAAAATTTGACTTTTTTTATTTGAAGCCCCGCATGTTTGCAATCATCAGTGTTACATATTGTAGTGATTGGTTGTGTCGGTGACACTCCGTTCAAGGTGAATTTCTCCAGTAAGTTTCTTCCTTCTTGGGGTTTTAAGTTTAAATTTGAGTTTTCATTGTTATTTTTGTGTTAGTTGATTTTTTAGCCATGAATTGTGTCCTATTTTGGAACACAAGTTCAAGGTCTGATAGTTTAGTCTTCTATTTCAGTCGTTGGGATGAACTAGGTCCTTACAGACTGAAATAGAAGACTTGGGTCTGATAGTATAAGCCTTAGTTTAGGCATTTGCGTAGTTTTTTGACCCTTATATCTTATCTCCCTACTTGTTACTAGAGGTTGTGTGGTTTCTCGGGATTGGAGTACTTCGAGCTTGGATATCACAACCCAGGGTTACCCCCTAGGAGAAACATGGCGTACTTGACCCCAAAGGGGTCTCATACAATCCCTTAGCATAATCATAACATAAAGACATAGAATAATTGCGGAAAATTTAAAACTTTTACAATCGAAGTCAACTTCTTATTCATAAACGAAAATAAGAATCTCGACTTGTCAGAATCACCATCTAGTACAATAGAGAGTACAAATAGGGTCAAAACCCCTTTACATCAATAAAGTCTCAAAAGTAGAGAGTACAATAAAAGCTAGGAAATGATAATATCTTGTCCTCGAACTTGAGGACTCACCAAGCATAGGGAATAGTCAACCCAAGCTTAACTTGAAAGAAGTAGTACGTCTCAATGACCGGAACATTCACTCATAGAATGTAGAAAATATGGGTTAGCACAATTAATGTACTAAGTATGGAAGCCTTGCAAAAAAATCCTTAAAACATGCATAAAAGGGACATTTAGTTGAAATCATGCCTTTGTCAAGTTTAAAAGCCATAATGCACATTTATGAAGAAACATAAGCCAAACCAACATATAAGCAACCCAAAGCCATACTAGTGCAATGCAAAGGTAAGGTCTCATAACCCTCCCAAATGCGAAGTATCACCTTTAAGCCACCAACAGCATACAGATCTTACTTTTGCCTCATCCATAATCAATATACATAAGTAAGGAGTCATTCATGGTCATAACTTGTAACAAGTAAAATCAACCCTAACATTCATAATATCTTTCATACATAATCCATGATTCATCATATCATAAGAGAACCTCACCATAACCCCTCTTAAAGCCTACTTGTGCAATGCATAAGTGAAGTCTCATACCCCCATTCATACTTAGTAGTATCTCTTAAGAAGTCATAATTAAAGGCCATGTTCTTATCATAGCTCATATTCATATCATATAGGAAAGTTTAGCGTTAACAGACATAGACCATGTGAGCTACATGGAATTCGGTGTTCTACCCCCACACCGAAAAGAGGTGTCCTACTTGCCTAAGGTAGAACTTTCATAATAGAGTTTAGGTGAATCCACTAGCTAAAGACCTATGTGGGCACATAGTTATGGGATATGGGGATTTCTACTAGAAACTCAGACTACTAGCGTAAAGGTTTCCATCCCATGAGACAACATACATTGGGAAGCCAGACATACTAAACGTAAAATCCTCCATCTCATTTTCATATCCACTCGGTGCTAAGCATAATTCCCTTTAACGGTCATATTAAGTCTTTACTTAAGTTCATATTCATAAAATAATGCACTAGGCACTCAAACCAACATACATCATAATAGCTCATAGATTCATAGGGTGAGCATGTCCTTTAAACCTTAGAATCATCAACATGTGAGTAAACCTTCCACATTATATTCATAGTGTGTTCATCAGAATGACCTTTCTATCAACACAACAAGCTTATCATAAACATGCATACATACATACTTCATACATACTCAAGTGTAAGGGTATAGGGAAGAAGGATCTTGCATCAATACCACAATTACACAATAGTCATAGGATCATCACTATCTAAGTGAACCCTAAGATCATATACAATCCTCATTAACATATACAAACCCTAGGTATTGCCCTCCAAGGCTACGAATCAAGATCAACCCTAAATTCTAGAATTATCACATTAGATAGAGGGATTTCATGATTTAACAACTTAATACAGGTAAGCATAATCAATAATCAAGCTTCCATGATCAATCAAGTCACTCCTTAGTTCACAATTTAGGAAGAAGGGGAAATCATGGGTCCAAGGGAGATTTTCATCAAAATACAACAATACTCCATTAATCCAATCATAAATCACCATAATCAATCATAATAAACCATAATTACACAATTGAAATCATTTTGGAAGGAGACCCATGACTAGAGTGAAACCCTAGGTTTTTGGAAGAATTAAAAACATAGTTTAAAGGGGCTTCTTGGATGATAGCTACCCAAGAATGAAAGAATCCATACCTTAGCTTGATTTCCACACGAAATTGGAGAAGTAAGGCTGGTTCTTGAACCCCTAGCTTGACCTTGACCTTGCTCTTCAATTGAGTCTTAGAGAGAGAATTTTTGGAGAGGAGAAGTAGTTACTAGTTTAAGTCTTGAGAGTTATGAGGTGTTAAAGAGGTGGTTACTAGTTAATATATAGTTACATATGCCTAAATAACTAATATAAAACGTCCCTACCCTTAACTAATTAAACTAGGAATTAATTAAAATGGTAGACCCTTGGCCGAATTGAGGCAGCTTTTGCATACCCCATCCACGACCCCCACACCTATGGGGAATGGATGGACCCACGGACCATACTAGTCACTCGTGGGTTGGGTCTATGGCTTGCCTTTTGGCCTTGGTCCAGGCCTCACTCACGAGTCCCCACCTATGGGGCGTGAGGTTGTCCACAGACCATACTGCATGGTCGTGGTTTCCTTTAGAGACTGGGAGATTTGGGGAAGACTAAGTCTTGACTCCCGACCTCCACCTATGGGGAGTGAGTCCACCCACGAGGGGTGGGTGCACATTTCGTGAGTGAAGTTGTTTAGACAGCTTTTTGGGGTAGTCCATTGGCCCTTCTCAAGGACCCTTGGGGGGTCCTTGAGGGACATGCTTTGACGTTTAGGCACTAGGACCTTAGTACTAACATAGGGAAGTTATTTTAGGACTCAAATCATCATGTTAATCCTATTTAGAACACTAGACTACAAGTTAGGCTCTAGCTTAGGTCATTAGATTTCCGAGGTGTTACATTGGAGCCTTTTGTGATATCTTTGATAGTCGACGTCGATCCATGGTGGCTGGGAGCCTACTTGAGATCCTCTTCGGAGTTGATACGCCCTAGAGTCACTTTTGCTAGCGGAAGGCTTATGCCTCTGGGGAGTGGACTAGCTGGCTGGGCTACCTTGATATATGGGATTCTCTATGGAGATGACAATCCCCCATGCATTCTTTCTAGCTGGGCGCTTAACGCCACTAGAATGTATTGTAAGGCTGGGCGGCCTGTGTTGCTTGTCACTTTTGGTAGCTAGGTTGGGAGTTGACTGGTTGTGCTGATTGTCACGCTTGTTGGGCTGGGAGTTGATTGGTTCCTTGCTAGTTGGGTGGGGAGCCTGGCTAATGTTCTTGGATTCGTATTTGGGTTACTGTTCTTTATTATAGACTTAGATATTTTGTTTACATGTCAGACTTATGGGGTCCGTTCGGGCTTTATTTAAACTTGTACACAAGTTTACCTTCAAGGATTATGGAGTCCAGTTAGGTTAAGTGTATTTGTAGTTAGACTTACTTTAAGTATGCTCGTGTGCCTTCTTTTCATATCCTCTTAGAGCACTATTTGTGTCTACATTCTATCCTTTCTGATTATTTTTCCCTTTCTTGCTTGGTTGACCTATGATGCCTACTGAGCACCTTGTCTTGGTAGTTATGCTACACTATGCATCTTTTCATAATGCAGGTCCTAGTACCAGCTACCAGCGTTGATCGTTCGTGTTGTGTTTTACAGCTTGTGGATATCTGAGATGAGGGTGATCACCTGGCATATTGGATCAGCCTGTCTCCCTCTGTAAAAATATTAGCTTGTCTTTAGTCTTTGAGATAGCTCTTTGTGGTCAACTTTTGGGACTTGTATTTATCTTGTTAGGCAGCTTTGTACTTGTGACTTCTAGGTTCTGGGAGGTTTTCCTTTGTATATAGTATTTGTTTTTCTTTTCGTTTCTATCCTGTCTTATTTTTAGTATTAATTTCATTATAGTTCTACTCTTGCACCCACTAATTTCCTTTCTGGGTACGGGTCGACTTATCTACTGGTGGATTTTAGTAGGTTCCATCACGACTCAGGAAGTCGGATCGTGACAAGAATTCAATTGCACTTACTAAAACAACTAGTATTGAAGAAATGTCCTATTATAAGCATAGAGACTAATCTAATAGGTTAGTCCTATGTTCATGTGAATGAATATTACAAACAACATTGAGACTGCTCTTCCCAAAACTGAGAATGCAAAATAATTTCTTAAACTTGTGGAAGAGTCCTCTCAAATTGTTGATAAGTCTCTTGATGGGAACTAATGGGTATTTTTACCACCATGAAGTTTGATTGTTCTCGTGCTATGCATGAGCATGTCATTGAAATGACAAACATAGCAGCAAGACTTAAGTATTTGGGAATGGAAATGGAACAAAAAAAAATTCCTTGTACAATTAATCATCAACTCATTACCGTCTTAATATGGTCCTTTCCAAATAAACTACAACACCACGAAAGATAAATGGAACGTGCATGAATTGCATGAAATGTTGGTTCAGGAGGAAATAAGGTTCAAGAATCAAGTAACCCACTCCATCAACTTTGTAGGTCACATATTCAACGAAAGGTTGGAAAGTTTAGTGAAGAATGAAATTCTTCAAGATTTGGATTTTACATACCTTAGTATTTGTGTGGATTGTATTAAAGGAAAACAAACAACACATACAAAGAAAGGAGCCATAAGAAGCACACAACTTCTTGAAATTATACATATTGATATATGTTTTCCTTTAGATATTGCATTATGTTTATTTGTTGCATGAAAAATCTCAAGCGAGAAATGATTTAGAGGTATTTATTAATAAGGTTGAAATACAACAAGACAGAAAGGTGAAAATAATCAGGTCATATAGAGGTGGTGAGTATTATGGAAGATATGATGAAACTAGACAAAGCCTTAGTCTATTAGCTAAATTCATAGAACAACATGACATATGTTCTCAGTACACAATACCAGGCACACCACAATAAAATAGTGTCGCTGAAAGGCGTAATCGTATATTAATGGATATGGTTAGGAGTATTTTGAGTTATTCATATTTACCTCTTTTGTTGTAGATGTATTCTTTAAGGATTGTCTCTTAGTTGTTAAATAAGGTTCCTAGTAAAGTTGTTTCAAAGATACCTTTTGAACCGTGGACTAGGACAAAACCTAATTTAAGGCACCTGCATGTTTGGGGTTGCCCGACAAAAGTTAGAGTTTATAATCCACAAGAAAAGAAACTGGATTCAAGACAATAGTGATTATTCTTAATCATAGTACGAGAATAGTTGAAGTTGTAAATGCTAGGTTCATTGAGAATGGTGAAGTTAGTGGAAGTGAAGAACCACATAATGTGGAAATTAAAAAGGTTAGGGTACAAATTCTTCTACCTTGCACTTCTTCTAAAATTGGTGTTCCTGAAATTATGTACAACTTAACAATCAACAAGAACAACAAATTAATGCTCCTATTAATCACAATGAAGTCATAACTGATGAATCTACAGTAGATGAACCACAAGAAGTAGCATTAAGAAAATCTCAAAGACAAAAAATATCTACTATTTCTTATGATTATTTGACATATCTACACAAGTCAAAAATTGATTTGGGAATTGATAATGATACACTTTTATTTTCACAAGCCATTGAAAGTAAGAATTCTAATAAATGGTTATAAGATATGAACGATAATTTTAAATCAATGGACATAATGAAGTTTGGGACCTTGTTGAATTGCCTGAAGGTTGCAAAAGAGTTGGGAGTAACTAGGTCTTTAAGGCCAAACACAACTCAACTAGCAACATTGAGCGTCACAAGGCCAGACTTGTTGCCAAAGGTTTCCCTCAGAAAGATTGCATTGACTATAAAGAAACATTTTCACATGTTTCTCAGAAAGATCCACTCATAATTATAATAATTTTAGTAGCTCATTATGACTTAGAGCTACATCAAATGGATGTGAAAACAACCCTTCAGAATGGGAATTTAAAGGGTGAAGTTTATATGAATCAACATGATGGGTTTCTATTAAAGGAAAGGAACACATGGTGTGTAAACTTAAGAAGTCAAGATAGGACTTAAATAAGTTTTACGACAATGGTACCTTAAGATAATGAAATTATTGTCACCTTTGGATTTAAGGAAAACACTGTTGATCAGTGTATAAATATATATATATATATATATGAAGATTAGTGGGAGTAAGTTTATTATGTTAGTTCTATATGTTGATGAAATCTTTCTTGCTACTAATGATTTGGTTTGTTGTATGATACCAAGAAATATCTCTCTGAAAAATTTGAAATGAAAGATATGGAGAAGACATCCTATGTAATTAAGATAGAAATATTTTGAGATAAATCACAAGGATTATTGGGGTTGTCTTAAAAGACTATATTAATAAAGTGTTAGAGAGATTTAGAATGGAAAAGAAAAATGCTCATCAAGTCTTGTTCCAATTCAGAAAGGAGATAAATTTAGTCTCAATCAATGTCCAAAGAGTGAATTGGAACGTAAGCAAATGAAAGATATTCCTTATGCATCAATCATTGGGAGCCTAATGTATGCCCAGACATGTACGAAACCAGACATAAGTTTTGTTGCTAGAATGTTGGGTTGTTATCAAAGTAATCCAGAAATGGACCATTGGAAGGCTGCAAACAAAGTGTTGTGATACTTACAAAGAATGAAAGACCATATGCTCACTTATAGAAGTTCTCATCATCTTGACGTGGTTGGATATTCAGATTTAGATTATGACGGTTGTGTGGATACAAGAAAATCAACATTTGGATAGTTGTTTATGTTAGCTAGAGAAGCAATGTCATGGAAGAGTGTAAAGCAGTCTACCAAAATTGCATCCACTATGGAAGCTGAGTTTGTGGCATACTTTGAGGCCACTGTTCAGGATAATTGGATGTGGAATTTTATTTCAGGACTTGGACTAGTCGACAATATTTTCAAGTCGCTGAAAATCTATTGTGATAATACTATAGCAGTCTTCTTCTCCAAAAACGATAAGTATTCATAGGTGCCAAACATATGGAATTGAAATATTTTTCTATTAAACAAGAAGTCTAGAAAGATAAAGTAACAATTGAACATATTAGCACCACACTTATAATTACTGATCCTTTAACAAAAGGATTACCACCCAAAATATTTGTTGAACATGTTGAAAGAATCTGAATTATTGATGGCAATGAATACAGTATGTAAATATTTTATTATGTTCATGTAAATTGACACTTTGAGCTCGATATATATATGTTCTTTTTTTACAAGTTTTCTCTTTTATACGTAATGTTGAGAACAATATTTTCAAACACATTTTTTGGGGCTAGTCTTGGGGTGGAACGTAGCAAAAATGCTCCGGGCTCAAATTGAAGACGTATGTGTAACGACTTGCTTCCGCCATTATGGAAAAGCCAATGGGAAAGAAATTTGGGCCGGAAAACTTTTGGGTAGTAATTTGGAAGTTCAAGCCTATGCCAGATTTGGATGAAATCTGAGTCAGGTGAGGTCTAGGGAAATCTGGTAATGAATGGGGAATTTAATTATGAATTTTATCAATGAGTGGATAGCCAAGACGTTGAGGAGCTCGTACGAGTTTTTGGAATCGAATTCGGGGGAGTAGAACTCATGAAACTGATCTTAGCATGAAGGGGTAGTTTTAGAACGTCCACATGTGAAGGTATGTTGAAAAATGGGATCTTGGAACTCAAATTTCAAGTTTCTGTCTACGTGCAAGCCACCATGGCGGGATTAATCCCGCCAGGCGATGCCGTTGTGGAGGGGCAGTCGCGACTTAAATCGGGGAAAACCCAAAAAATGTTATTTTCAGCAAAACTTTGTTCTTGAGAGCTAAGGGACAACCTAGGGTAGTTTCTTGACAGTTTTCCACGATTTCTAGCGCTAAAGGTAAGATAATTACTCCCCTAATCTGTGTTTTGATTTGTAGGACTTAGAATCTTGGGTAATTATCGTTGGGAAAGGGTTTTGGCCTGAAGTTAATGGTGGAAAAAGCCCTAAGTTGAGTATGGGGATCTTAGGTTTGGCCTAGGAATGATAGTTTGATTAATATCCTGGTAAATTAGGCTTTGTTTATTGATCCTTGCATTATTTAACTATTTTAGACCAAGAAGAAGCTGAAATAATCCGGAAAGGGAAGGCTCAAGTGTCTTAGGAGGATTCCAACTTGGTTTCGAGGTAGGTGATGATTCGATTTCCTATTTGTGTGATATATGTCGGTTAATTGCTTCATTGTATGCATGAGTGTATGTGAATAGGGAAATGTGGGTCGAATCTAATGAAATGATTATGTGTGAACAATTGCATGCCATGAACTGTTACCTGACGGTGTGACTATGTGTACTATTCATTATGGTGTGGTTGTGTTTGTGGTTGTGTTAATTGGATCGTGTGCCACATTCCGACACATATATTAGATTGGGTGTCACGTTCCGACACATATATTGGACCGAGTGTCACATTCTGACACACATATATATTTGATCAGATGTCACGTTCTGACACATATATATATTGGATCGGGTGTCACGTTCTGACACACTAACAACTTGGGTGTGGGTTCCATGAGAGGACCACTTGTGATTGATACATTCATAAATGTCTGTCATTGATTTGGGAAATTGTAAGTTACTCCTAAAATGATAACGAAACTATGCATTATGTATATGTGTGTCTATTCTGTTGTAATTACTTGCTTATGTTCCGCTTACTGGAGTAGCCGCGTGATACTATGGTTTGTGTGTTGATACTGCACTTGCTCGTTCTTTGTTGAGTACAGTGCATCTTCAGGTGGCTACTAACAGACCTCAGCTAGGGGATCATTGATCAAGACCGGATTCAAGGGTGAGCCAGTTCTTTAGGATGCCATGGGTCCTTCAATTGTTTTAGTCCATTCTTTTCAGACTCAGACTATATAGTTAGATTTATTTGTATGTTTAGTTTCGGGGTTATACCATTTTATCTTAGACTTGTTGATTAATAGAGTTTTGGTACAATGACTTTCAGGTTTTAGGGGTTGAACTTCCGCAATAGTTGTTAGTTGTTTTATTCAACCCTTGAAGTTTATGGAAACTCCATTTTTATTCGTCATTTAAACCTGATTCCGTATCTTTAAATGTTCAGTTCTTTAAGTTTCTTAGTTGGGTTGTAGTAGTGGTTCTCCCACCAAAGGGTTAGTGTGGGTGTCAATCACGGTGGTCTGGGTCGTGACAGTAGGTCCATAGAATGTAGGTCCTAAAATTTGGGGCGTAAACTCCAATCATAAGAACGTAAGCCCCAGGTGCAAAAACATAATCCCTGGTATTATTTTTTATTTATTAGGTTTTTGAACTTTATTTGCTTTAAATCATATTTTTTATTATTGGTGAAATGATATTTCTCAAATAGTAATGGTTATCCTTTTTTTCTTTATTATTGGTTATTAACACCTTTCTCAAATAAAAATCATAATATTCTTTTCTATATATTATAGGTTATTTATTAAAATATATTTGTAAAATAAATTATATTTTTACTTTTGCTTATTTTCTTAGTAATAAAAATATAAACTTGAATAAACATAAGACTACACCCTCGCCTTTTAAAACATTGGCAGCGAATGATGATGATTGTGTGTGTGCGCGCATGTGTGTGTGCGCGCGTGTGTGTGTGCGCGCATGCGGATGTGTGTGTACACACATGTCTGTGTATGTACGTGTGTGTGTGTTGTTTATGGTTTCACAATCTCTTTAAATCCTTACAATTGTTTCTCAAATAAGAATTTTGATTTTCCTTATATGTTAAATTAGTGAACTTTTCTACGCTTCGCGCGGTTATGAAAGATGATAAGTTTTTAATATATATTTATTCATATGTATAACTAATTTCAGAGAGAAAATGGTTGTAGTTAGATAACCTCCAATAAAGTCATAAGTTACTCTTTTAAACCAAAAGAAAATATAACTTACAACAATAAATTTTTTATATAAAATACAAAACAAAGAGAAATCATAAAGAGAACTATGGAAAAAATGCAACATTATTCTTACAATCTTAATCATTAAAAAATAAAAAGAAAAAAAATATGAAATCAATGCACAATCTTTCGAGCTCTTGTTGACATCCATTCCTACTAGCTGATCACTATTCAATAGCCTTCATTTTATTCTTCAAGTCAAACTAAAGAATGAATAAAATGAGTACAAAAAACGCAACAATTTAAAAGGATAATTTGATCATTAACACTGTATTGGGTAGACCACTGCACTCTGCACTTCCCTACGAAGGGTTGCCTATTGTTCAATCCCTAGATGATCTGAAGGGTTGGCTGGCTCCTCTGATTTCTGACACCACCCCGAGATGGATGGATGCAGGGGCACCTATTGAGAAGAGCGACTTGAATATCACTGCCAAGTTCTGGTTTGACTTCATCAGCAGCACCATCATGCCATCCCAGAATGAGTCCATATTGCGCCATCCTAAGGCAGCTTGCCTTTGTTTTATCATGTCTAGGAGGCACATCGATTTGGGGCTGCTGATTTCACAAGAGATGGCCATAAGGGCCAAGCAGAAGCTGACTTTTCTGCCATTTCCAGTCTTGATCACGGAGTTGTCCCAGCGTGCTAGAGTACCTCGGGACACTATAAGGGATATTGAGGTCACCCCTTCTTCCTCCACTAACATTCAGGGTATTGAGGCCCAGTTCACACGAGAGGAGGTTGATAGGAAGAGAGCAACTCCGGCAGATATTTCCCCAGAAGTTGATGTTGGCTCGTTACCAGCAAAGGAACCTTCGCCTACTCCCGCGCCTCTGAGCCTTCAGGTACATCCGCTCCTTCCTCTTCTTCACAAGTCCCATGTGCTTCTTCCTCCTCACAGCCTACCAGGATTACTCAAGTCATGATCCTGAAGATGGGACAGCTGGCCTATTCAGCAGATGTGAGAGCGAATCGGTTAGAGAGATCCATTCCATGAATGATCGATAGTGCTATCTTGGCTACACTGACCCCCCTTAGGGCCTCTGTTGATGATTTAGCTACTAGAGTCACTGCTTGGGAGAGCAGACAGGGGAAGACGTCTGAGGTTTTGGTTTTAAAAGTCGAAGTGGCAAATTTGAGGAAGGACGTAGACTATTTGAAGTCCACCAATTTCACCTCATTGATACGGGGTGCAGATGACGAGGATTCTCCTGAGACCTCGGGGATTTCTCCGGCTACCACTAGAGATGTACAGAGGTGTGGCACAGCATATGAGGAGTCGAATGCAGAGACCGACAAGGAGCTGATAGTAGTACATGAGAAGGAGATGATGGAGAGCCGAGAGCAGAGCATATTTAGAGATTTGTCAGTTCTTGTGGGGATGATTGTGCAGCCGGTGATCCAGACATCGTCGACTAAGAAGTCCACAGCAGCCCCTAGTGGATCTGGCACTGCTATTCCCTCTGAGGTGACTCTGGGCATTGATGTCTAAGTCCATACTGCTACACCGGGCACTGAGGCCCCGACAGATGGAGAGACTGCATAGACAGGACTTTTTTTTACCTCTCTCTCTGTCTTACTTACTTTTACTTTTGGATACTTTTATTAGCATTTGAGGACAAATGATTTTTGTTTGTGGTGGGGTAAGGCCCACCTTTGTGCATATTTATTTTGATTATATGTTTTGGGTTGTGAGCTATTATTGTGTTATTACACCGCTTTGCGTGGATGTTTGAGCTTGTGGCTCCTTTTATTTTAAATTGCAAATTGATTTTCACCAATCCAAAAAATTTTGCCACCTCTCGTGTGTTGAATGTGGCTGTTCTTTTGCAAAATTTGAGTCTCGGTTCTTATCAATACCGATGACTTGAATAGTACTCTAAATCGAACGAATAGAAATACGCGGCTACGATGAGGCCAAATGAAATTGCATAGACAATATGTGAACTCTTTGCATCTCGTTATGACTAGCCTAGTATAGAATTGAGTCTCTTGTGATTATTATTGCACACTAGCGAAAGTGTAGAGTTTTGTTTGACTTATAGTGTCAATGCTTAGTGTGATGAACTTACCTGCGAACTACGCATGATGGATCCTAGAATTTTCCCCGTTGGTATGGTCAGCTAAGTGATGCTATCTCTTGATATGATCTTAGGCAACTTCTAAGAGTGTGAGCCAATTTGACATATACCTCTTTTGTGACCTACCTTGTGAGTGTGTGAAACTCTTTGTAACACCCCTTGAGGCTTCCCTTTCTTTGGAAGAAACTTGATGAAAACAATGACATTTCTTTACCCATCACCCATAATCCTCATGAAGTTGTGGTTAGTTGAATAGCCAACTTACGCCAAAAGCCTAAGTTGGGGTGTGGTGAAAAGATAAGGGCAAGTCAAGAAGTGCAAGGAAAGTCTCCTCTTATCCATGGTTTTGAGAAAAATGGAACCCTTCCATATAAAAAAATAAAAAAAAAGAAAGAAAAAGAAAAAGAATGAAAAAGAAAATTGTGGAATAAAGTACAAAAGAAATGGGGTTTCTAAATAATTCATGGAAAGTGAATAATAGGATGACTTATGAGCACTAAACAAAATGATGAAGGAAGAGGAAAGGAAGTGTTGTGAGTACCACATTTCATGAGGATGAAAGTCAATGAGCCTAAATGACAATACCTTTGCACTCACCCCCATTACAAGCCTTGAAAAGACCTTTTTGATCTTGAGTGAGTTGTAACAAATGTTGATCGGAAAATACGGGCAAACCTATGGGTGAAATTATGCATCGTGTTCATCTTCTTTAGTGTGAGTGTTGCATTTGATTCCGAAGCTTTAAATTGTAAACCTTTGTGTGTGAATATGGAATCATTCCTTGTGTGAGGGCATTTGAACACTTTGGTTGAGCTTGAACTTACATTTGAAGCAAGTATTGTGAGCATGAGATTCTTTGATATTGGTGAGTCACAACTTGAATCTTTGAGTGCACATTTGATCTTTGCATAAGTAAATGCATTCATGATTGAGTTTTGTGTTGCACTGTTCGAGATACCCTTTTTGAACGGCTGAACTTGATTTTGCTTGAGGACAAGCAAAAGTTTAAGTTGGAGGTGTTGATGAGTCCACCAATTGGACTCATTTAGGGCTATATTTTGATAGAATTAGTGTCCTCAAATGCATATTTTATCTCAATATTTTATGAAAACCCTTAAGTTTCAGGTATTTGGAGTTTGAGGGAAAGCATGGACACTACTTAGGAAAAAAGGAACAAAAGCAGCTACAAGAACGAAGAAATGAAGATCTGAGAATCGCCGAACCCATTCGACGAGTTGCCAAAAGGTCTTATCCTCGCCTTTTGTTCCAGTGTGCTGAGCCTTGAAAGAACTGACCAAATCGACGGTGAAGAGGAGCAGTCGACGTATCGCCTAGCAGTTTCGCGGAGCTGTACTATGTTGCACAATGATCCAAAATATGACGATGCTGAAGGCTAACGCAAGACGGCGATGAACTAGACCAAAGGGCGGATCTCCGAGTTGATCGGCGATCCCGACTAACTTCGCCGAGTGATCCTTCGCAGCGCATTTCCTGAAAACTATAAATACTAGTTGAAGTTTTGTAGCTTAGTATCAGAGTAGAAATTATTATTATCAAGTTTTATTATTAAGTTTTAATATCAGACTTAGAATATTCTCTCTAAGCTTAGAGAGGGTTTTGAAGAACTTGAAGATTCAAAGGGTTTCAACTCTAAGATTTTGGACTTAGGTCTTGTGGATTCTTCACTTTTGACTTGTTTTAAGACTTAATCTTTCATACCCATTGATGGAAACTGAGATTGGTATACATTTTTACCTCTTTTGCATGTGTAGCTAAAACCCCAATTCTTGGGGTGTGATTTTGTGAATATGGGTTAGATTATCTGTTGGTCTTGCTTGTTGACAGTTTATTTGTTGTGTAAATGTGATTTCATTTAGTAGTTGTGGTGGAACTTAATGAAATTGTAGTTGCAAATACGATTTCACCTTTGTGTTTTCGACTTGCGAGAGAGAGAGGTCGTAAAACTAAGACTACTAAATTGATGGTCGGTGGGAGTGGGTCGACATGAGGTTCAGCTCGAGAGAGTGAACCCTAGTCCTTCTCCCACACACTTAGCTCGAGAGAGAGTGAGTGGACTAAGGTGGAGGTTGTTCTTCATGTGGCAAGTGGGTGTCCGAGAGGAACCCATTTGATTCAGGTGTAAGTTGCTTGAGAGAGGATTTACCCCCACTATAGTCTAGCCTAGTCACAAATACTCAATGAATTTACTATCAAAAACATGTACCCAATAGTCTAGTCTAACCAATATTCCTATCACATCCCAAGAATCCCATCTCCATATTCGTATCTCTCCTTATTTTTGCTGATTTTGCTCTTTACTTGTTTACAAACCTCCCATTGATAACAAACACTCGTTTTAAACCCTTTAATTTGTCATGTCTTCATTCGATAGAGTCTTTAGCTCCGGTTAGCTTTAGCACTTTCGTGCTTAATCACTAATTTTTAGAAACCGCTCCCTAGGCACTCGACCCCAATCCTTGGTTGGGTTACTTTACTATTGTACGATCGTAGACACTTGCATTGGAAGTTGTGTCTTGATTACGCAAATATCAAGTATAAGTTTAAGAAAGTTTAATTGTATATTGGATAATTAAAGTAATTAGATAGGATTTAAATATGAGGATGGAAAATTCCATTCTCTGAATAATTATTTTCGTGGTCCAAGAATCATTAATATTATGTTACAAATTCATAAAATCCAAAAAGAATTGTTCATTTCAAAAAATAAAATTAGGGATACAAACTTGACATGAGAGAGATTCTTTTTTTTTTACATGAGAGATTCAAAATGCAACAAAATTAGTTTCTGTCACGACCCAATCCATCAGGCCGTGCGAGCACCTACTCTAACACCTAAGTAGGAGAACCCTCGATTCTCACACAGTTTTAAGACATGCGGAAGATTAAGAAAACTGAAAATAGAAAGAAATTCATTTAGATTTTATAAATAAAGAGTTTAAAAGAAACAATTCAAAGTTAACTTGTAAAGTAATTAACTTCCACAGGGATCTACTCTAAACAGTTACAAGAGCTACAAAGATTACAAGGTATAACAAAATTAACAATTAATGTAGCTACCACCACACAGAAGAAGAAAAAATAGAAATTATTGGAGATTGTCTTCGTCTTCACCTATGAAACATCACTGACCATGCAATCAGACTATGCCCAAAAAGGCATAGCAAGAGTAGTATCAGTACAACCACATATACTGGTAGGCATCATCGGTCAACCCGATACCCACCGCATAATATTAGAAATCGACTAGCAAGAAA
The DNA here is from genome assembly GCA_029582605.1 of Solanum gracilifrons. NCBI lineage: Eukaryota > Viridiplantae > Streptophyta > Magnoliopsida > Solanales > Solanaceae > Solanum > Solanum gracilifrons. The sequence continues at coordinate 50,760 of JAJOOH010008191.1, forward strand.
CATGCAATAAGTCTAGTCATTCCTCCATCTTTACATTTTTCTGCCCTTAGTATTTTTGGATACTTTAACTCATACTAGTACAGTTCACTCCAACCCCTTACTCACTACGTTCTTGATCATGACTTAACCATTCTACCTCTTAGAGGAGGTTCCAGATATGACTAATATCAACCCGGCCAATCAGTCACGACACGCCCTTATCTCTTCCATCTCACCACTCAACCCTTGACCCCATTCTATCTCTTAAAATACACAATAAAGTAAGAAGATAAATTGTTTTTAAAAGAGAGGGACAAAATGACACAAAAAACACTAATAAGATTTAAATTTGAAGCTAACAATTTAATTGAGAATCCTTCTTTGGATAATTGAGAAATTTATCATCTACTAATTTATCACTAATTATATGTAAATTATTTGATAAAATCTATTTTAAAATAACATCTTTTATTATTATTATTATTATTATTATTATTATTATTATTATTATTATTATTATATTGTTCAAATTTGAAGCTAACACTAAGCAACAAAAATACTATAATACAAGATAAAGTAAGAAGATATATTATTTTTAAAAGAGAAAAAATAAATGATACCAAAAACACTAATACCATGTAAATTTGAAGCTAATAATTTAATTAAGAATCCTTCTTTGCACAATTGAGAAATTTATCATCTACTAATTTATCATTAATAATAAATAAATTATATGATAAAATTTATTTTAAAATAACATCTTATTTTATTATTCTTGACATATTGTTCAAATTTGAAGCTAACACTAAGCAACAAAAATATGCTCATATGATCTCTTACAAGATAATGTAAGAAGATAAATTATTTTTAAAATAGAAAATAAATGACACAAAAACACTAATAACTAGAAAATAAAACATGATTTTGATTAATGAAATTTCATACACATTAAAGATGAAAAAAGGAAGAAGATAACAACTTACAAAATATGTAAAATTACACCCATATATAACTTCATTATTTCACCTATTTATAATTTGCTAAATATCACAATCATATATCAAAAGTAATAATATAATTTCATAAAAAAAGCATTCAAAAGAACAAATCATACTATTTCTTAAGAAATTATAAGATAATGTAAGAAGATAAATTATTTTTAAAAGAGAGAAAATAAATGACACCAAATACACTTATAACTGGGAAAGAAAACATGATTTTGATTCATGAAAATTTATACATATTGAAGATGAAAAAGGGAAGAAGATATCAACTTACCAAATATGTAAAATTACATCCACATATAATATCATTATTTCACCTATTTATAATTTTCAATATATCACAATCATATATCAAAACTAATAATATCATTTCATAATTAAAAACCGAAAAAAAGTATTTAAAAGAACAAATCATATGGCATCAAAAGAAATGATACATATGATTTATAGAGAAAGTAACTTAAAATATGTTACTTAAAGATGAAAAATAGTTGAAAAATACATTTTAGTACTATTTATATATTTTTACTATAAGCATGTAATTATTGTATTAAAGAATAATAAAGGTCCTTAATAGGTAATCAAAATTAAAAAACTGAAACTTAAAGTACCCATTTATGCGTTAATTAAGAGGAACAAATAGCTTGAATCGGATGAATGACGGTAACCTAAGAAAAAATTAATTAAATGGGGGACTTTTGAGTTTTTTTAAAAAGAAAATTATTTTTCTAACACAGTTTATTGAGATGTGAATTATGGAGAAAACCTTTTAAAATAATTTAATAATAATAATAATTGAGAAAGATGAAATAAAAAGTTTTTAAAAAAAAATATGATTCTTCACCAAAGAGGCATGCCACATCACATCACCTCTTCTACATTCAACTTTATTAGTTATAGATGTTTTGAATTAACTATAAAAGGAAAAATAAGAAATCTTAGAAAGATATAAATAGTGTAGTGATAATGAGGAAAGAGAAAATATTTAAATGTACTTTTTTCTGAGCAAAAAATTGGAAAAAAAGATAAATGACAATCATGCCCAAAGAAAGGCGCCACATTAGATTTTTATCATTCAGCTTTATATATATAATGAAATGAACCATTTTCTTAAATTTAATTACTACAGCAAAGAGATTACGAAAGAACAAATTTGAATCGAAAAATTCGACCTCTACCGATTGAGTTAAAGTTTAATTTTAAAGAAAATAAATGTCATGAGGTGGGGGAGCAGCAAAATAGTTTTTTGTTTAAAATTTGAACAAAACTCTTTTCTGAAATTATGTGGGCAAAAAGGCTACGTATCATTGATTCATTGGAAACATCATCATGTATTTTGGCCAATAATTTTTCTCTTTACTTTATGTGTGTGTAATGAGATGGTGATTTAAAATGAATTGGCACAATTCAATTGGTTATTTAATTCATGTTAGAAGCGACTGTAACCACACGCTTGAGACTTAAAAAAACTATGAAAAAAACTGTTAAAGTGGTACATTGGACTTCGATATGAGGTGTTTAAAATAAATAAAGTTTAATTGAGGTATCTTAGTGAAAGTTGGTGTGAACTATAGAGGACTATCGATGGGTTCCGCCTTTATTTTTTAATCAATACCTAATAATTCCATATTAATTCTAAAACAAAACGTAATTAATTAACCAATATCCTTTTCATAATTATAGTGTTTTCAAATTGGCAAGATATATAACTAACCAATATTCTTTCTCTAAATATAATATTTTAAAATTGATAGGATATTGTTTCCGATAAATTTTAAAGTGACATAAAATAAATTGCAAGCACAATAAAATATGAAGAAACATGAATTTATTGAAAAATAGTGCAGTACAATTCTGTTTCTCGCTTGATTCTTCTCTCATGATAAGATCTCCCCATGATTCGAGGGTCGTTAGTGGCGTATTCTCGAATTAGATGATTTGAATTTGATCACTTTATGAATATTCCATAAATTTACAAAATATTCTAGATGCCTCTTTAAGGGAATATAGTACCTTTATATAGGCATGACCTAGGGTTTAGAGTTGAGTATCCTCCAAGAATCCTAACTAGAATCGAATACACCTTGTAGAATTCCAACTAGAATTGAATACGTCTTATAGCTTGTAAAGTCCCACAAATTTCAATGTCTAAATATTACCTCTGCTTCAATGTCACGACCCGAGCCTACACCTTGGACGTGGCCGGCACTCGAGAACCATTGTCGGTCTCCAAGAGAACCCTCATCCTTGCTGACTACAAGCAGAAGACTAACTCAAGCATACATAAGCATTACATTGAAAGAAACGTTTAAAAATAGTTGACTGAATCTCAAAACTGAACTGAATATACTGAGTATGAAACATAAGTTTTAAATAAATTATCTAAAACTGAAAGACTCTCCAAAACTGTCTATCTATGAAGCCTCTACTATGTATAGACGAGTGTCGGGACAAGACCCACGACTACTCAAAATGTTACTAATACTAACAATTCATAAAACGAGATTCCTCCGAAAGCAAGGAGGTCTTACTCAAAATCAGACGAGCGGATGAAGTGATGTCAACAGACTCTTGTTGAGGATCCTAAGAACATGTATTTGCATCATTAAAAGATGTAGGTCGAATAACATCAGTACATTGAATGTACGAGTATGTAATATAGCTGAATAACAAATAATTGAATGAAATATAACAATGTACTCAAGCTGAATGTAAAGAAAGAAAGGAGTTAAATCATTTAAAGCATTACAAAATACTTTCTCATCTCTGAACTCTACATAATATGTGATATATAAAAATACACTTTAACTCTATTGGGAGATTCTCTAACCGACAACAATCACTATGAGCTACGTGATGATACAATGTCTCGCCCACGCTGCCAGAACTGTCATATACCTTGCCGGGATATAGGACACCTCAACTAAGTGGATCCACTAAGCTATGCTTAAAAATCAATAAGGAATCATCTAAAAAGTATGACCCTTTACCCATGTTGGGATATATGGTTTATGAGGACTTTGAGTTGTCTGAACTCGTTCCCATATCGGTGCTCAATACTACTCCCAATAATATATACTCATGCTCATATGCTTAAAAACGTAACTCTTCTTCTGCTTTGAGATTGTTCAAACTACCCTCTAAAAATAGGTAACTACTCTTGAAATATCTTTTGAACTCATAACTCATTTAGAAATGTTAGTTTCTCTTTTATCAATGTAAAAATTGATACCTCTTGGAATACATAGTCCCCTTATACTCTTACTCAATTTATACTTGAAAACTATTTCTCAAAAATATATCAAAATCATATTTTAATATGATCATTGATGACTCAGAAAGTCATACTACATAAACATGGAATACTTGATTGTCATACTAATCATGTTTTAGAAACTCTTTTCTCAAAAGTCATCTTCACTTTCTCAAAACTCAGTTTAAGAACTCAAGTGTTGGCTTTAAAAAGCTTTTCAAAATTTATAACTCAAATCATACGGTTCATGCGGAATTATGGACATGAACAACTCAACTCAGGGATCTTAATAACAATATGGAAACTCGGTACTCAGAACTCAACGATACTACTCATCTCAAAAATACTCAATTCATAGGGTTCATGCTGAAATATAGAAATAAATGAATCAACTCAAGAATCTTAATGCATAACATATAACAATTGAATAATTAGGAATAGAATTCAAAAAATAAACACGAACTTGAGAACTCAAAATTAACTTATCTCAAAAATACTCAAATATAGGGGTAGAATCGTAGATTTCTCTTTTACTGATTTGAAAGTAGATGTAGGGCATGACACCAAACTATTCCAACACTATGATAGCCTTACATACCTGGAAGAATAAGGTTCTTAAAGAATATTGAAGATTCTTGAAGATGAACTTTATTTGAAGCCTTGAAACCCTAGCTTGAAGGAGAACAATCAAGAAACCCTTTCTTGAGATTCGTGAATTGGTTTCTTGAAATCTCTATGACCAAGAATTATGATTTCTATTACTGATTCATAATTTTATGGAGGAATTTGAGTTGAAAAGAATGAAATTCTTGGAGAAGGACTTACCTTGAATAAGAATCTTGAAAAAGATTGAAAGAATATTGAATGGAGTCTTCTACTTTGATTTTTCCTTAGGGTTTTACCCTAGGGTTTGAGAGAGAAGAGAATGATGGATTAAAAGATGAAAATCTGATTGTGAGCCTTTAATTAGTCAAGAAAATTGTTTAGGGTTTTCTTAGAGGTAAAAAATATAAAAACGATCTTTTTTACTATTTTCCCGTCGGCTAATTCGTCGCTGCACTATACTAGGTTACTAAAATGGTCATAACGTTTTACTCAAATCTTGGATTGTTGCGATATTGGTGGCATTGTAAAGAAAATTTAAATAGCTTTAACTTGATAGGTTATGGGCCACGTAACTCTTTATATTCTAAGATACATGGTCATTTGAAGTTGACCCAAAAAGAATCTTTCATCAAAGCTTAATCGGTAAGGAAACTTTCAACTCAACTTTGTGTTAGAAGTTTCTAGTTACCTTCATTGATATCCAAAATCAGTCCCACAATAAAGAATTTACCTTTACATATATGGGCAATTTATCAATCACCCGACATGAACTTTTATGTAAATGAAGAATAGTTTGGGTCTTAGAATAGATTTTTTTAGGGTGTTACAATATCTCTCCCTGGGGATCATTCATCCTCGAATGATGGTTAAACTGAGGATGGAAGGGGTTACTCTTACTATATTCAAGCCTAACTCAAAATCACAAAGTACTTACCATAGGGTGATTATTCTGATCTAAATCACAAGATTCGGGTTCTATACCTCTATAGGAAATCTCATCCCAAGAACACTACTCCTTACCGCTACATTCAGCTAACCTTGAGGTCATATCACGAAAAACCTAATGTATCACACATTGTCAACATGTTAACAACACCACATTAAATCTTAGAACCTTAACCAATCCATAAACTCCTACTAACCCACTTTGTAAGAACTTCTCATCCTCTCATCATCTCTACGAACTGAGCTTTCTTGCATTACCACCAGGAAGCTAACTTAGTACTCATTGTAAAACCTTATCTCCTTCTTCCTCCACATTCATAACCTTAGATGGAATATAGACACCATCACTGTCACAGTAAGAAATACCAATCCTCTCTTCCATCATCACACAACTACTATCCAATACCCCACTCTCAACACTTATAAGGATTACTGAAAGAGATCTAGGACAAAAGTTCATAAGCACGATTCATTCGACAAATCTGATATAAGAATATGCATGACATAACATTATGTTGCTAGCCATCGAGAGTAAATCATGAATTTGTGAGACTGAACATACTGTGAGACATGAATGCTTATATGAATACATACTAAAGAATCTTATGATAGGTGAACACATCTACATGAACACCATAAAGATAGTGATGCAATATTTTCATAGTTAATATTGTAACACCCAAATCTAGATATGGACGAATCACAATACACAACAAAACCTTATGTACCTTCTGGTAAGGTCAACACTGGGCAGTAGTCAACCTAGTTTTCCATTCCTGAAAGCTTTCCTCACAAGCTTCAGACCATTGAAACTTTGTTGTCTTGTGAATCAACTTTGTAAACGGGGATGAAATAGATGAGAAGCCCTTGAAAAAAGTCCTATAATAACCAGCCAATCCCAAGAAATTCCTAATATCAGTTGGTGATATGGTTCTGGGTCAGTTTTGTACTGCCTCAATCTTCTAAGTGTCAACTCGAATCCCATCACAAGAAACAATGTGGCCTAAGAATGCCACTGACTCAAGCCAAAACTCACACTTAGAAAATTTGGAATACAACTCTCTATCCTTGAAAGTTTGAAGAACTACTCTAAGATGACTAGCATGATCCTCCTCATTACTCGAATAAATCAAAATGTCATCAATGAATATGATAACAAACATATCAAGATACAGCTTCAACACTCTGTTCATAAGGTACATGAACGATGTAGGAGCATTAGCCAAACCAAAAAAACATGACTAGAAACTCATAATGACCATAGCGGGTTCGGAAAGTTGTCTTGGGAATATCGCTCTCTCTTACTCTGAATTGATGATAGCCAGATCTGAGGTCTATCTTAGAAAAACAAGTGGCACCCTGAAGTTGATTGAAGAGATTATCAATCCTCAGAAGCGGATACTTATTCTTTATAGTAACCTTCTTCAATTGGAAGTAATCAATATACATCCTAAGAGAACCATCTTTCTTCCTCACAAATAAGATTGGAGTGCCCCAAGGTGAGACACTTGGTCAAATGAAACATTTATCAAGAAAGTCTTTCAACTACTCTTTTAACTATTTGAACGCAGATGGAGACATTCTATATGGTGGAATAAAGATGCGACGAATATCAAAAATAATATCTATATCGAAGTCTATTTCTCTCTCAGGAGGGACTCTGAGAATATCATATGGAAAGACCTCTGGAAACTCACTCACAACTGGAACTGACTGAATAGGTGGTGTCTCAACACAATAGTCATTAACTCGGACCAAGTGATAGATACACCCCTTGGAAACTAACTGCTGAACTACTCCTCCACTCAATAACTGTCTATTTAGGAAACTAAAACTTAACTAATCGAGTTCTACAATCAACTGAGGCATAACAGGCATAAAGCCAGTCCATACCTAGAATAACTTCAAAATCTACCATGTCTAACTCGACTATGTCAGCCATGGTGTCCTTGTGCTTGATAGAAATTGTACAATCACAAAAAACTCTTTCAGCTAGAATAGACTCACCAACAGGTGTGGAAACACTGAAGGGCTCAAGAAGTTGTTTTGGAAGAATATCAAAATTTATAGCAATGTATGGAGTCACAAAAGATAGACTCGCACCTGGATCTAGCAATGCATATACATTAAAAGTAAAGACTTTGATCATACCATTGACAACATCAGGTGAATTCTCTTGCTCTTAGTGACTCATGATAGCATACAGACGGATTGCTCATCTGCTTGTCCCTGAAGTAGCTCCTTTAGGTGCAGCTCTGACTGGAGGAGCCACCGAAGAAGATTGGGCTTTATTGCCCCCATTGCCATTACCTTTCCTGTTCTTAGGGCACTCTCTCATGAATTGAATATTCTGACCACACTTGAAGCAAATACTGGAACCATCACGACACGTTTGTGGGTGATTCCTCCCACACTTAGCATATGGAGCTAGTCCCATTACCTCTTTGTACCAAACTACCTTGAGACTGTGATGGTTTAGCTCTGAAGTTCTGAGAATTCTAATTCTTGAACTCACATCTGTCCCTTGGTGTAGGTGCACTAGCAGATTGTAAAACCCCGTATTCGAAACAGACCAAAATGCAAATTTTGAAAAGTTGCAGGTGCAACCCACAGTTGCCATCCACGGACCGTAGGTCAGACCACGGCCCGTGCTGGTGGTCTGTGGTTCACCACTGCAACCCCTCCCCAGCCAAGCTCAAAAAAATCGGCTAAGTCTCGACCCATGGACAGACTCACGGTCCGTAGGTCAGACCGCGGTCCGTGGTCTGTGCCCGTGGATCGAGACCTCATTTACCCGGTCTCTGACACAAACTACGGTCGACCAGCACGGACTTTCAATCGATCCACCGTCCGTAGGTCTGACCGTAAGTTAGGGTCAATAGCCAGTTAGCTGAAAAATTATTGATGGGTCAACTTCATATGGTCATAACTTTTATCACAAAAAGAATTGTGTGTCCAATGACCTATTGTATTATAGATAATTGAATTATCTTTCCAACGCCACCGAGTGTGCTAAATTCCGACCTCCGATTAAAAAGTTATTCTTGTTTTAGTGAAGGCCTGTCGAGCAGGCTTGACTTACGGACACAATCGACGGACCGTCGATTGATCTACGGCCCGTCAGTCCAATCCGTCGATCACTCCGACAGCAGTTAATTCAGGGGTCTTTTGGTCTTTTCCTATTTCGTTTAACCCGTAAGATACGTCGTTTAAACCCTAAATCATGAGATTTTAATCAGTTTAATCCTAGAAACATAACTAGAACTTACCTAAGTCAAATCATTAATCAAACTTAGAAAATTAGAATCAAGAGAGGAGAAAAAGGTCAAGAACCCTAGTTCAAGAACGCATCAAGGTTCCATCAATTCCAGCCCAGAAATCAAAGGATTTCTCCGTGGAATTCGTCACCAGGTATGTGGGATTTCACTAGTGGGTTCCTTTCGCCCATTAGGTCCCTAGAATTCAGTCAGTTTCTTGATTCCCTTATTATGAATAG
>JAJOOH010008192.1:0-66092 GCA_029582605.1 Solanum gracilifrons
GCAAAGGTATATTGTTCAAAAAATATGCAGAAATAATTTCATATATTCCTGAATATCATATATATGATTGAATAAATTTATGTTAGTTATTATGTATTAGAATTATTTGAATCATGATTTCTAGTTTATTAGCACACTTGAAACAAGGAGAAAACTTCTATACTATGCCATCCTAATGTTGAAACCGGTAGGCGAGGAAAGCCGTTTAGGGGAGTAAACAAAGTTGAGGCACTGATAAGAAGGAAGTATCCGCTAATGTACGATGTTAGTAGTGACAGGAAAACATGATAAAGATAATCTAGTTCATAATGATCTAATATGAATTTAATCAATTATGGATATGATAGGAAGGAATAATTGAAAATAAAAATTGCATAAACAACGAACATGACTACATATATGCATGACGAGATGACAAAAAACTATGAAACTTTAATCTTATATATACTTAACGGTATAGAGATAATTGAATTAAGAAGAATCATATGGGAAAAAATATTTGATGACTACGAATTAGAAGATATATTAAATCAAGAATGGTATGAAATAGATTTACAAGATCTATATTTAGATAATGAAAGAATAGAATGGTACGGTTTAGAAATAAATTCAGATTAAAATGAATTACGAATATTTACAATATTGGATAGAAGTTATGGAAGATATAAAACTATTCGAACAATTAATGGAGGAGAATTTATATATGTACCGAAGAACCCAAGATATGTTATATCTAGAATATATCACAAATAATATTAAAGAAATATTCAGACTAAAACAACTATCGGAAGAATATTACGATAAATATTATTACATTTTACCATGAATTCTGCAATATTAAGGCACTTAACAAAAAATTATAATAATAAAACCTTTAAAATAAAATACTCACCTACCACACTACCACCTACCACACTACCACTTCCATGAATTCCTCAGCTATCAGTTCCGCACCAAATAAAGTAGAATGAAGAAGAACATAGAAAAGCTAGAGAAGTTTTATATTTTTCAAGAAAATAAAACTGCATAGGAAGTAACAATTTTTTGGAAAATTGAAGAGGTGGAAAGATAAAAAAATATTTGAAAAACTAAGTAATAACCATTAATTGGTGTGATAAATTTAGTACATGATAATCATCCCCCAAAAATAGGCACAGAATCCCCAAAAAATGATATACTAAAATAGAAAATTAATTAAATATGCTATGTTTGTAATTTAGAAACTTCATTTGTAATTAAAAATAATTATGTGTATATATTGTTAATTAAAGTCTTAAGTAGTATACTTTAGTAATTTTCACTTTTATATTAGACAAAATTATAATTTAATTATTCTTTAATATATAGAAATAGGTATTCAATTACTTCTCAATTATTTAGGACTTTATTTTTTAATAAAATTCAATACAAAAATAACAATCTACTTGACCTTAATTACTAGAGTTATAGATTCTTGAGTCCAAATTAAAGTCTAGAATGTAAATAATTATATGTACTACAAGTTAAAGTTGGTAGCCTCCTATCAAATTATGAATACTAGTGGTCATGAGGTTTGTAAAGCTCGAATCTTTATGTTTTTCTTCTTCTTCTTTGTTAGTATGAATGATGCTTATCGTGACCAACGACACTAACCTACGGTATGAGTGTCTACGATCGTCGATAGTATAGTAACCCAACCAAATGTTGGGGTAGTGTCGCTGAGTGGTTTTGAGAATTGATAGAAAAATAAAATTTAGCTCTAACTAGTCGTAGCTATAGATATTTACGAACAAAAACATAGTAAATTAAAGGGGGTGACACGAAAGTGTTAACTATCAAACAGTGGTTTTGTCACAAGTAGTAAAAACAACAAACAAATAACAAGAAAATCAAGTATGGGGAGAAGTTCTTGGGGTGTGACCGCAATACAAGCTGAGATAAATCGTTGGGTACATGATTTCGATAGGAAATTTGCAAAATAATAGTGACTAGGCTAAGATTTAAATGGAAATAAGTTCCCTCTCGGGAAACTTACCTTGTTTCAAATGGGTTCCTCTCGGACACCCATCTACCACATGAAGACCAACCTATGTCTTACCCCACTCACTCTCTCGAGCTGAGTGTTAGGATATGGGACTAGGGCTCACCCTCTCGGGCTGAACCTCATGTCGACCCACTCCTTAGGCCATCAGTCTAGTGGTCTTGGTTTCGCGACCTCCCTCTCAGGCAAGCTGAAAACACATCGGTGGTTTTGTATTTGCAACTACAAACCCATTAAATTAAACCAAAACCACTTGGTGAAATCACTATTAAAATACATCTAGCCTATCAGCAAGCAAGATCCAACAACAATATCAACACATATTTGCTAAATCACACCCCAAGAATGGGGGTTTTTAGCCACACATCAAGAAATTACAAAATACACTTAAAATGATACTAAAATCAAATGAGTATAAGAAATTAAACCTTGATTTAAGCAAAGGAAGAAGAATGGAGAAGACCAACTTCTAACTTAGGGAAAATGAAATCCTTCTCTCTTCAAGTCTCTCACAAAACCCTCTCCAAACTTAAAAGAAAAAATATCTAGAAAGCAATATTCTATTGTGAAAATTATAATAATGGTTTGGAACTTATATAATTAATAACAAGTTTAGTATTTATAGACATCAAAAATTAGTGCTGGCGGATAGCTCGGCGAAATTAGTCGAGTTCGCCAAATGACTCGGCAACTCGCCCATCTTCTATCTCGTCACCTTTTAGTGCTTGCCTTCAGCTTCTTCACGTTCTAGACCATTGGGCGGTATAGTACTACTTCACGAAACTATTTAGCGAAGCACTGACTGCTCCTTTCATCACCTTCTTGATCCTCTTCCTTCAGGGCTTCGCGTACTGGAACAAAGGGTGGAGTCTATCCTTTCGGCGAGCCGCCAAAGATGCTTGGTGATGCTCAGGTTTCAGCTTCTTCGTTCTCTCCAGCCTTTCTGTTCCTTTTTGCGCCTAAATGTCCATTCTTCCACTAAAACTTCGAATACCTGAAATTTAAGAGTTTTCATCAGATATTGAGATAGAATAACCATTCGAGGACACTATTTCTATCAAAATAAATCCCTAAATGAGTCCAAATTGTGGACTCATCAACACTCCCAACTCAAACTTTTGCTTGTCCTCAAGCAAACTCAAGTTCAGCCGTTCAAAAGGGGAGTTTCAAACAGTGCTACACAAGACTCAATCATGAATATACACAACAAGATTCAAATTACTTATCCAAAGATCAATTGTGTATTCAAAGATTCAAGTTGGGACACACAATTACCAAAGATTCTCATGCTCACAATACTTGCTACTTGTGCAAGTTCAAGTTCAACAAAAAGTATCTAAATGCCCTCACATAAAGAAAGATTCCATATTCACACACAGAGGTTAATCAATTCAAGATCAGGAATCAGATGCAACGCTCACACTCAAAAAGAGGAACACAGTGCATGTTTTCACCGATAGGTTTACCCTTATTTTCCAATAGATTTTTGATTCGGCTTACTCAAGATCCAAAAGGTCTTTCTAAGGCTTGTAATGGGGCTGAGTGCAAAGGTATGGTCATTTAGGCTCGGTGACTTTGTTCTCGTGAGATGTGGTATTCTCAAGGCATTCCCTTCTTTTCCTCTATCAATTCTTTTTCTAGTGCTTCTAACTGACCTTTTAATTCACCTTCATGGATTGCTTGGAACCCGATCTCCTTCGTAAAGATTATTATATATATAGTTTTTATTTATTTTTTATTCGAAGGGGTTCCATTTTCATGCAATACCATGGGTTAGGGAGGGACTTTTCTTGCACTTCTTGACTCCTCCTTTTCCTTTTCACCACACCCCCAACTTAGGCTTTTGGCCTAAGTTGGCTATTCGCTAAACCACAAATCAAGAGGATTATAGGTAGTGGGTCAAGTAAGGTCTAGGGTTCACCAAGGTTCTTCCAAATAAAGGTAAGGTTCAAAGGATGTTCAAAAGAGTTTCACACACTCAGGGGTAGGCCACAAAAGAGGTATATGTCAAATTGGCTCACACTCTTTAAAGTTGCCTAAGATCATCTCAAGAGGACACCTTTCTAAATCAATCAGACTAACAGGGCAAATTATTCATGCAAGTTTCAAAGTAAGCTAATCACACAAGACATCAACACTTAAGTCAAACAAGACTGCACATTTTCGCTAGTGTGAAACGATCATTACAAGAGAATCCATTTGATAAATGGCCAATCTCAACGAGATGCAAAGAGTTCACATATTGTCTATGCAACTTCGTTTGGCCTCGTCGTAGCCGTGCATTCATGTTAGTTTAATTGAGAGCACTATTCGAGTCATCGGTATTGATTGAAACCAAGACACAATTTTTTGCAAAAGAACAACCACATTTAACTCACGAGGGGTGGCAAAAATGTGCGAAAAATTTAAATTTTTTTGAAAGGGTCAAAAGCATTTTCGGTTAAGAACAAAAGAGAGCCCTGAGCTCAAACATCCATAAAAAGCAGTGCAAAACAATTTAAAACAGTACAACCTAAATATATACAGAACAGAACATGAATGTCAACACAAAAGGGGTGGGCCTCATACCACCACAAATAAAAGTGTTTGTCCTCAAATGCGAACAATAACAATATCCAAGGCTAAAGAAAGATAAGACAATGAAAACGGATAAAGAAGGGTCCTGTCTATGCAGTCTCCCTATCTGCCAAGCTATCAGTGCCCGATGCATCTTCCTAAAGTAAAACAATGGTTCCTGGAGCATTGTTATTTTGGTCCCTATTGTTCGTTTTTGCCCTAGCCTCTGCAGCAAGATTTGCTGCAATCATCTGATCTATCTCATGAGTTGCCCTAAAGGCATGTATTGCATTGACTAAACTTCGATCACATGGGCGCACATTAAGGTCGAAGGGAATTCGTCTCTTCTCCCTAGCTTCCTTGGTGTACTTCCTTTGTCTGGCTAGCTCTTCTCTCTTTTCATCGTGTCTAAATTCTCGTGCTCTTATGTGCCTGGGTGGATCATCTCTCCCTGCGACTTTTGGTCTAGCCATTTCTGCAAAAACTTCGAGGATAAGTTAAATATTAATTCAACTAAGAGAAAAAGGGTGTTTCTGAGTGTAGAATTTCGCAGCTAGGCTGCTAGGTTAATCATTGAAATTGATGTACAATTGATATAATGGCGCAAGTAAAGAGCAAACAAGGAATATTTGGGCAAGTCGCCGAGTGTATTATGTGAATCAAATTGACCACCAAGAGTTACAGGTTAATCAGTACATGAAATGTGTAGTTAAGAGCGAAATGGGGCTGTTAGGCGAACCGCTGAGCAGTTCGGCAGAATTTGTTCAACTCGCCTATTAGCTCAACCTGCCCATTATCACCCCAGCCTTTCAAAGCTCACCCAGCAACCCCATATAATGTAGCTTATGCGCATATAACTCAATTTCAATGAACACACATAGAAACTTCGATTCCCACCACGTAACACTTCAACTCAAAGTCTAGCTAATTGGGAACTCCTCGAATGATGCACTAGGTACCAAATCAGAATAAAAAATATATGCAATCCCAGTGACTCAGACTCTCAGCAGAGGTTTAACATTTTCATCATTATGCAAAAGAGTACAATTTTAATATTTTTAATCGCGAGGTTCAGACTACCAACCTTTGATGGTGAACAAATGTTAATGAAGTGCTAGGCAACAATGCAATCCAAATCTGCGCACAAATCAACGAACCACTATATTCCAAAAGTGCAAGAAATATACAACTATGGTGCAGGTGTGAGTTTGGTAAGACGAAGAGATGAGAAAAACTGAGTGAAATAGGACTTTTAAACTTGTAGCTTGCAAAAACCGTCCAGTTCCCGCCCGTAGAGCGATGTGGGTCAATTCGCCCATTCATTCAGTGAAGCGCCAAGTGTCTAGCTAGTTCGCCAAATGTCACAGGATTTGCAGCTCTTGTGAAGATTCCAACGGTGGTCTACATCGAAATCGCCAAAATGGTTGGCGATGCGCCATTAACTTCTCTAGACCGCCGAGTTGTACAAGGTTTAGGCTGACAATGCCTTCTATTAGCCAACAGACAAAATTGTGTTTTCCAACATTTTCAGCGATCCACTAACTGGAGCTGTTGCTTGCCTCCTTATTATATTTCAATCACCTCTCTCGTTTCAACCTATACAAACAACACACCATTATTTACTTAAAACAAAAAAAAGTAATAAAGGGTTTTGGGTTGCCTTCCAAACAGCGCCTTAGTTAACGTCATGGCACGACGTAAGTCAACCTTCAAACCTCACTTTTGGTGTTAGCCTTAGTATCACTAGGCAAACCCCCATGATATCTTGGGTTGAGATGAGATGATATATGACCCATTCGGGTCTTTAACTACTTGATCGAGACTGAATGAGAGGTGACAGTCTGAGTGAAGGTAGACACATCTTCTTTCATGCTTTTTAGCATTTTGTCTGACCCTTTAACTTTGTTTAGGATACCTGAGAGCATATCCTCGGATCTACCACCTTCCGAATCTTTGGGTTTTTGTCACTCGTGAGGAGGCACATATCTGTCTTTTTCGCCATCCTTCCAATTTGTATTCTAGTCCCTTCATTCACGGTCTCGATCTTTCCATCCTTCATCTCTGACCCATCCTTGATTTACACCCTGCCTTGGGTAGTTTGAACGATAGCCCCCGCCTTGGTTAGCTAGAAAATTTACTGTCTCATCATACATGGCTTGAAACTTCAGCTCATCAGGATTCGCACCCCCTACTCCCACAGCTTTAACCCTACGGGTACCAGCCCCTATGATATTTTTGGATAAAATGTCAAGCTGAGTCATGACTTGGCCATGTTTTGGTCTCCCTCATTGTCCTTTTCAATCTGCTTCTTAGATAACTGGAAGGTGACAAGGTAGACTTGGTCCTCACGAGTGTACCATGCCCTGTTAATGGTTGTCATGCCATCCAAAAGCTGAGTTGCTACTGCGTATGGCTGTTGCACTAAGCCTTCGGGTGAGAGTTGGTCAGCGACAGTCTTGTTTATCGAGTCTAGACTCCAGTAGAAGTATTGAAGGAGCACATTGTCAGGCAGACCATGGGTTGGGCATTGAAGTACTAATTTTTTAAACCAGAGCCAAGTTTCGTGTAGAGGTTCTCCATTTAGACGCTTAAAGCTTTAGATGCTATCCCGAATAATCATCATCTTCGAGGGAGGGAAAATCTCACATTAAATGCGATAACAAACTCCTCCCATGAAGTGATGGAGTTCCGTGACAACTCAACCATCTACTTGCATGCCTCGCCCATCAAAGAGAAAGGGAATAGCCTCAATCGAACTGATTCCTGAGAGATGTTTTTGAACGAGAATGGTCCACACACATCTACGAAGTTTTGAAGATGCTCGTGTAGGTCATCATGAGCTAATCGACTGAAAAGTCCCTTTAGTTCCAAAAGTTGCAACATGGTGCTTGTTATGTGGAATACTGTGTTTCCCTTTGCTAGAGGTAGACGGATAGCTCCAACACCTCCCATGAGATGCAGATCATTAATATTGGGCTCTCGAACATCCTTAAGGTTGTTGATGTCGTCCTGATGGCCCACCTGGCTTCCGTTACTACCGTTAACACTCATGCTTTCTGAAATGTTTACACACTCAATAAAACAAAAGTAAAAATTAAATTAGTAATTACTAGAACTAAGAAGAACAAAAATTCTACTAATCTAAAAATTCTAAAGTAACACCACTCCCCGGCAGCGGTGCCATTTTGATGCTTATCGTGACCCATGACACTAACCTACGGTATGAGTGTCCACGTTCTTCGATACTATAGTAACCCAACAAAAGGTTGGGGTCATTTCCCAAGGGAGTGGTTTTGAGAAATGATAGAAAAATAAAATTTAGCTCTAACTAGTCGTAGCTAAAGATATTTACGAACAAAAACATAGTAAATTAAAGGGGGTGACACAAAAGTGTCAAATATCAAATGGGGGTTTTGTCAAAAGTAGTAAAAACAACAAACAACTAACAAGAAAATCAAGTATGTGGAGAAGTTCTTGGGGTGTGACCGCAATACAAGCTGAGATAAATCGTTGGGTACATCCTTCCGATAGGAAATTTGCAAAATAATAGTGACTAGGCTAAGCTTTAAATGGAAATAAGTTCCCTCTCGGGCAACTTACCCCGTTTCAAATGGGTTCCTCTCGGACACCCATATGTCGTATGAAGACCAACATACGCCTTACCCTAATCACTCTCTCGAGTTGAGTGTTATTAGGATATGGGACTAGGTCTCACCCTCTCGGGCTGAACCTCATGTCGTCCCACTCCTTAGATCACCAGTCTAGTGGTCTTGGTTTCGCGACCTCCCTATCTGGCAAGCCGAAAACACATCGGTGGTTTTGTATTTGCAACTACAAACCCATTAAATTTAACCACAACTACTAGGTGAAATCACCATTAAAATACATCTAGCCTATCAACAAGCAAGACCCAACAACAATATCAACACATATTTGCTAAATCACACCCCAAGAATGGGGTTTTTAGCCGCACATCAAGAAATAACAAAATACACCTAAAATGATACTAAAATCAAATGAGTATAAGAAATTAAACCTTAATTTAAGCAAAGAAAGAATAATGGAGAAGACCCACTTCCAACTTGGGGAAAATGAAATCCTTCTCTCTTCAAGTCTCCCACAAAACCCTCTCCAAACATGAGAGAAAAAATATATAAAAAGTACCATTTTATTGTGAAAATTATAATAATGGTTTGAAACCTATAAAATTAATAACAAGTTTAGTATTTATAGCCATCAGAAATAAGTGTTGGCGGATAGCTCGACAAAATTAGTCGAGTTCACCGAGTGACTCGGTGACTCGCCCATCTTCTTTCTCGTCGCCGTTTAGTGCTTGCCTTCAGCGTCTTCATGTTCTAGACCATTGGGCGGTATAGTACTTCTTCGCGGAACTATTCGGCGAAACGCCGACTACTCCTTTCATCACCTTCTTGATCCTTTTCATTCAGGGCTTCGCATACTGGAACAAAGGGTGCAGTCTATCCTTTCGGCGAGTCGCCAAAGATGTTTGGTGATGCTCAGGTTTTAGCTTCTTCGTTCTTTCCAGCCTTTTTGTTTCTTTTTGCGTCTAAGTGTCCATGCTTCCATTAAAACTTCGAATACCTGAAACTTAAGAGTTTTCATCAGATATTGAGACAAAATAAGTATTGGAGGACACTATTTCTATCAAAATAAAGTCGTAAATGAGTCCAAATTATGGACTCATCAATGAACTAAGAGTTCTTTTCAAGAAATAATCATCACATCCATCAGTGAACACTTGTTTGGATTGTTTTTCAAATAATCAAGTCAAATTTGATGATGCATTGATCTTTCACTCCATCTTTGAAAATCATAATTTTAAGTTGGCGATGCACAATACAGATACAATCTTATTTTTGAGCTGAATTTTTGATCAAATTGTATTTGAGCATACATTATTTGTTATTTTTTTAGGTTATTGTAACCCTCTAACTTGCAATCGAAGAAAACTTTCAATTACGACTATTATCATTAAAGATTCAGGATGGAAACAGATGAAATCTATTATGTTTTAATAATGTGCAGAGAAACTTTTTAAATACAAGTGAAGACCAATAACAACTCCTATTCTATAGAAGGTGTATTCCTAGTGGACTCTTAATATTGAACGTGGAGTACTAAACCTATAAGTAGTAAATAACTAACTACCAACTACAACTGACTATGCACTATTACTGGAAAGATGCGCCAATACGCCCCCGCAAGTTGAAGGAAAATCGACAACCTTAAACTTGGGTAGATGTTTGTGAAAGAGAAGACGAGACAAAGGCTTTGTAAGTGTGTCTGCAGGCTGATCCGCAACATGTAGATGTTGAACGTGCACCTGGTACCTCTGCACTTGATCTCTAATAAAGTGAAAATCAACTTTAATGTGCTTTATCCTGCTATGCAAGACAGGATTTTGCAGAGATAAGTGGCACCAACATTATCACAATATATTAGTGGTGGTTCAGGCAGCTGGACATCTAGTTCTGCAGGTAGTTTTTGAACCCAATTGAGTTCAGTAAGAGCAGAAGCGACAGCACGGTACTCTGCCTTAGTAGAAGAATGAGCTACAATACGTTGCTTCTTGGAGGACCAACTAATGGGATTTTCACCAAAATAAAGAATATATCCAGAAGTAGAAGTCCTATAATTAATGTCACTTACCCAATTCGCATCAGAATACATAAACAACCCAGGTAATGTGTTGCTCGTTATCTGTAACCCGTAATTCTTAGTATGTTGGAGATAGCGCAGAAGCCGTTTAACGGAAGACCAATGTGTTTGTGTAGAAGCATGCATAAATTGAGACAACTTATTGACGACAAAGCTTATGTCTCATGTGGTAAATGACAAATACTGAAGCTTACCAACAGCTTGACGATACAAAGTGGCATCCATAGAAGGTGTACCATCCTTAAGGGATAGAAAAGTAGAGGAACTTATGGGTGTGTGAATAGGTTTACATTCAGACATATTATGGGCAGTGAGAAGATCAGAAACATACTTGGCTTGAGAAAGAATGATTCCAGCTTGCGTGCGAAGAACCTCAACACCTAAGAAGTAGTGCAGTTGTCCCAGAACTTTGAGAGAGAATCGGGACGAAAGAACCCGAATAGCCTGTTGAATAACATCAGAATTGGAACCAGTAATAATAATGTCATCAACATATACAAGAATGTAAACCAACGTTTTACTATGATTACGAATAAAAAGAGAGGAATCAGAGTTGGATTTTTGGAATCCCATTTAGATGAGGAACGACTTTCACTCAGAATACTAAGCGCAAGGAGCCTGCTTCAGACCGTAAATTTCTTTCTTTAGTTTGCACACATAATGAGGAAAATCAGGATGAGCATAACTAAGAGGTTGGCACATATAAACATCTTCATTAAGGTGACCTTGAAGAAATGCATTGTTCACGTCCAACTGGTGCAAAGGCCAATTATAATTAATTGCAAGCGATAAAACCAATTCAACAGTAACAAGTTTAACAACTGGGCTAAAGGTAGAGTGATAATCTACACTCGGACGTTGAGTAAAACCTTTTGCAACCAACCGAACTTTATACCTATCCATACTTCCATCTGGTTTGGTTTAGGTACGATAAAGCCATTTTCAGTCAACCACATTGTGTGAAGTGGATGGTGGTACGAGCTCCCAGGTTAGATCGGTCATTAAGGCATCAAACTCAAGTTTCATAGCTTCTCTCCAGTGTTCACTCTTTTGGGCTTGGTTATAAGTGGTGGGAAGCGATTCAGTAGAGGTAATGGCAAGATAATCAAATAATTTCTTTGGGGTAGTGATGTTATTCTGAGAATGAGTGATAGGGTGATGAACAGTGGGTAGTTGGGTAGATGTTATGGTTGTGGTAGATGCTGGATTGATACTGGAAGACGGGTTAGGAGGTGGGTATTGAACCTGGGTTGGGACTGAATCGACATCAGGTAAAAGAGGTGTTGCGGGTGGAATTTGTGTTTGCCGATTTCGGCGTTTATACTGGAGTAGGAATGGAGATGTATGAGGAGTGGGAATAGAACAACCTGGATCAACAAGGTGTTGCACAGAGGAGTCTGAGACACTAGTGGAATGTGGCACTACCTCAAGAGATGGAGTTGAAGATGGGTCCACAGAAGAAGCCTTTTGCAATGCTACACCTAGATTGGTGGTGGAATCTCATGATTAATTGATAGCATATATGCAGGAGTGGAGGCAGGCGATTCAGTTGGCAGAATATCCCATTGTAAAGTCAAAAGTTTTTTTTCCTTAATGGAGGAAAACAAATCAGAAAAGGGAAATTTATTTTCATACAAGATAACATCTCGGGAAATGTATATTTTTTGAGACATAGGATCATAACACTGATGAATATGGTGGACATTAGAATAGACTAGGTAAACACAAGGAATAGAGCGTGGATCTAATTTGTTTTTCGTATTCGGCCTAAGCCATGGGTAACAAAGACAACCAAAGGTTCGAATAACCGTGTAATTGGGAATCTCGCCAAACAACCGTTGGTATGGAGAATCATTACCAAGAGTTGGGCTAGGCAATTTGTTAATCAAGAATGTGGCTTGTTGACAAGCAAACGACTAAAATGTTGGAGACATGGAGGCTTGATGTAAAATGGTTTTGGCTGTTTCAATAATGTGGCAGTGTCTACGTTCAGCCATGGCTACTCGTTGTGGCATATATGGGGGAGATACAAGGTGCTCAATGTCGTTGGCAAGAAGGAATGGCTTGAGGCCTGCAAACTCACCACCACCATCAGTGTACACCGAGAGGATTTTTTGTATGAAAATAGTTTTCAACAAGGGGTTTAAATTTGGAAAAAATTGTTTGAACCTCGCTTTTGTTTTTAACCGTATAAAGCCAAAAATATTTAGTAAACTGATCAACAAAAATTACATAATATAATTTTTTATCAATCGACAAAACTGATGAGGCCCCCCAGAAATCACTAAAAATAATTTTCAAAGGATTTGTGCTCGGTAAGGTATTCTGAGAAAAAGGTAGTCGATGACTCTTATTAAAAGAGCAAGAATTGCAATAATCAAATTTTTCTAAATGGGAAATAGGAATTGAAAACTTATGTAAGAGCGTTTTAAGCACTCTTTTATTTGGATGTCCTAATCGTTTATGCCAAGATTCTTGAGATTCCACCTTAGTTGTTTGGCAGCTCAGATTGCTTTGGCCTCCTCCAAAGGGCCATTCATAAAGTCCATCTCTATTCTGGCCACGTGCCAACATTGCCCCCGTGCTCAAATCCTTCACAAGAAAAGAAGACGAAAAAAATTCCATGGATGTCAGGTTGTCCTGACAAAATGTAGACATAGATATAAGATTAGGTCTAATAGCTCGGGCACATAGGGTATTTCAAAGGTGATTTTTTTGTTGTTGAAAGCATCTAACTGAATATTACCAGTGTGAGTGATAGGTAATTTGATACCGTTACCCATGGTGATTTGCTCAGTCCCGGTGTAGTCTTCCAAACTGTCAAGTTGTTGTGAGTCAGTGGTCATATTATGTGACTCTCCGAAATCAACAATCCAAGGCATCGAATCATAGTGTGCCTTGGCTTCCAAGTGGTTATGAGAGCAGGAACAACATACATTAGGAGTATGTCCAATACGACCACAAAAATGGCAAACTGGACAATGTGGTTGAGGAGGTGCAGTTGTGCGCCAATTTGAATAGGTAGGTGATGCAGGTTGTTGTCTGGAACTTTGCGGATGCCATGGTTGGCCTCGCCTATGGTTGCGAGGTGCAAAATTGGCTGGGGAAGACCATTGCGCCATAGAAACAGTTATAGACGACGCTGCTTGGTGAGGCTCTTTAAAGTTTGAGTTGGAGTTGTGTTTAGAATAGAATGAAGGTCTAAGGTTGATTGCATTTCTTAACCTTCCTTAAAAAGATTTTACAATGCACAAAATTGTCATTACTATTTTACTCAAATAGTTATAATTATTAAATTTTTATTTATTTGTAGTATTTAAGAACTCCAGAAATTAATTACCTTAAAATTGACTCAAATTTTATTTCATAAATATTTTTTGTTATTTGGACAATGTTAAAAGTCCTAACATTAAAACTTTAAAATCAATGTTTTTACTATATATAAATCTTATTCAAATTATAATAAAAGAATTAAAATTATTAAAGAAAGAGGTTCACAATTTTTAAAATAACTTTTTAATCTTCCTATATGAAATGCTTATCATCTAGATACATAAAACATTTATTTTAACATCAAATTCTATTTTAAAATAATTTTAATTTTTTAATATATAATTTTACACGTGCAAACCACATTCACTAAATCAATTCTAATGAAAAGCATGTATTAGAACTCATCCATATTTTATATTTTCTTTAAAACGAAGTTAATATTAGGAAATTGAACTAAGCACAAGGAGTTGAGACTCATATCCATCTAAGGATTTGAGACCTGATGGTGATAATCCACTTGAGACATAAGTTGATAGTTGATAGTAAATCTGAGAAAGTACTAAAAATCTAACTAAATTTGTTTAAAGTGGAGTAATCTGTTGAAGGAATATAGAAGATATAACATCAATGGAAAAAATGCATTCCCAAAAACTATAGTAAAAGTTAACTTAAGGGCTGTAATTATCAAGGGAAATTACATAATATGCAATTCACGTATGGACTTAACGCAATCACAAAGTAATAACAATATTCTTGCCTATAAATTACACAATATGCTTCTAAAAGATTCTCAAGCTTATTCAGTCAGACCACTTTCTTTCCCTAATACCTTTCTAAGCATAAAATAAGATTGTACATCGATAAAAGACTAAAATAAAGGTGATAGAGTTAAAAGTTAAACGCACTGCAACTTTCACAAAGGGTTGTACAATCTTCTCAAGAAATCACATAATTTTTATTACAACCAGAGAACATATTGTTATTCATATTTATTCTTCAAGTGGTAAATCATATTTTAATGATTCTTCTAACAATTTTAACAAAATAGATGATTTCCTAAATTCAAAATTTTATATATTATTTTGACTGATACAATTGAGGTTCATTAATTTGTAATTCAATAGACTTAACTCATATATTTGATTGGCACTAGAGAATAGTTTAACCATCTTATTTTATTTACGTTTGAATTTCCCGTCAAGTCTTTTTTTTTAATGTGTGAGTCATTCTATTGAAACAGAAAGACTCGCATATTGAAGTAAATAGACTTCACAGAAAATGCAAAAGTAAATAAATTGATAAACTCTTCTCCGATGATAATAAATCAATGACCTAGCTCTAATTAATTTCAAATAAATGAATCCTAGAAGCCGTATCAACTTCAAAACTATCTAAATTATTAATAATGAGCATATCTATTATGTTACAATTTTTAGAGGAATCATAAACATATGGTTTAAAACTCGGGAATAAATGAGAATAACTACATATGCTCCCTTTGTAGTTAAAAGTTTATGTGCTTACTAGATAGGACTTGTCATTCCCTTTATGAAAGATGCAATGTGTTTTGCACTAGACTCTATCGTTTTCATTTCATTCTTTTATCGGCGTACAATCTAATTTTTGTTGGGATAGAATGACTAAGCCCTTCTTAGCTACTGTTGGAACAAAATGAATTTTAAGTGTTGTAAATCTTTAGGAAAAGTACATAATATGAAATTAACTTATAGACTTAACGTAATCACAAAGTAATAACAATATTGTTGACTATATATTACATGATTTTCTTCTAAAAGTTTCTCAAGTTCAATCAAGGCACCTTTTTTCCCTAATACCTTTGTAATAGCAGAAAATAAGATTGTACGCTAATAAAAGACTAAAATGAAGATGATAGAGTTAAAAGTGAAACACACCGCAACTTTTAAAAAGAGAATGTACAATCCTCTCAAGAAATCACGTAATTATTATTACAACGGGAGCACATGTTGTTATTCTTATTTATTCTTCAAGTGGTAAATCAGATTTTAATGATTCCTCAAACAATTTAAACCAAATAGATGATTTCCTAAATAAAAAATTAGATAATGTTGTCATTGATCCGGTTTATGTGAAGGCTTATGTGGTTAGTTAATTTGTAATGGAGTTAAGTCATTGATTAGGTTTGCAGTGAAGAATAGTTTAACCATCTTATTTTATTTACTTTTGAATTTCCTGTCAAATCTGTTTGTTTCAATGTGAGAGTCATTCTATTGAAACAGAAAGACTCACATATTGAAGCAAATAGACTTCACAGAGAATGCAAAAGTAAATAAATTGATAAACTCTTCTCCAATGACAATAAATCAATGACCTAGCTCTAATTAATTGCAAATAAATGAATCCTAGAAGCTGTATCGGCCTCAAAACTATCTAAATTATTAATAATGAACATATCTATTATATTATAATTGTTAGAGGAATCATAAACATATGGTTTACGACTCAAGAATAAATGAGAATAATTGCATATGCTCCCGTTGTAGATGAAAGCGTATGTGTTTACTAGATGAGACTTGTCATTCCCTTTATGAAAGGTCCATTGTGTTTGCACTAGACTGTCATTTCATTCTTTTATCGGTGAACAATATAATTTTTTTTGGGATAGAACGACTAAGCCCTTGTTCGCTACTGTTGGAACAAAATGAATTTTAAGTGTTGTAAATCTTCTGGAAAAGTACAAAATATGCAATTAACTTATAGACTTAACGTAATCACGAAGAAGTAACAATATTGTTGCCTATATATTATATGATTTTCTTCTAAAATTTTCTCAAGCTTATTCAGTCAAGCCACCTTTTTTCCCTAATACCTTTGTAATAGCAGAAAATAAGATTGTACGCCGATAAAAGTCTAAAATGAAGATCATAGAGTTAAAAGTGTAACACACTGCAACTTTCAAAAAGAGAATGTACAATTCTTTCAAGAAATCACGTAATTATTTTTACTACGGAAGCACATGTTCTTATTCTAATTTATTCTTAAAGTGGTAAATCATATTTTAATGATTCCTCGAACAATTTAAACCAAATAGATGATTTTCTAAATAAAAATTTAGATAATATTTTCATTGATCCAGTTTATGTGAAAGCTTATCTGGTTAGTTAATTTCTAATTTAATAAAGTTTAAGTCATTGATAAGGTTTGCACTGGAGAATAGTTTAACCATCTTATTTTATTTAATTCTGAATTTCCTGTCAAGTCTGTGTGTTTCAATGTGTGAGTCATTCTATTGAAATAGAAAGACTCACATATTATAGAAAATAGATTTCACAGAGAATGCAAAAGTAAATAAATTAATAAACTCTTCTCCGAGGACGATAAATCAATGACCTAGCTCTAATTACTTGCAAATAAATGAATCCTAGAAGCCGTATCAGCCTCAAAACTATCTAAATTATTAATAATGAAAATATGTTATATGTAATATGTTACAATTGTTAGAAGAATTATAAACTGAAAAGAGTTGGAAAGAAACTATCAAGGATCAAAATGCAAATCTAGTCCAAGCTAAAATATACTTTAAAACATCCTTTCATAAACATACATGAAAATCATACACAAATTCACTTCGTCATGAAGTAATCAATCAAGCTAAATCATATTTCAAAATAAAAAAATTTCATGAGCATGCGTCCATGAGGAAACATAAGAATTACTAATTAACACAAAAATCCTAATGAGTGAACATGAGTGGCTGATTCCTCAATGTACACTCGAAGATAACGAAAAGAGATACGCATACTAAGACATCGCATCACCTCTGGCCCTTCACCTAACATACCATAGAAAAGAACCCTTTCAAAAATTTAAATTGTGCCATACACACCCACCATGAAGCACACTATCTCTCCCTTTGGAGCAAACCTCTCTAGTTTTTTCGAATCCATCTCCCTCAACCCCA
This sequence comes from Solanum gracilifrons, assembly GCA_029582605.1. Classification (NCBI taxonomy): domain Eukaryota; kingdom Viridiplantae; phylum Streptophyta; class Magnoliopsida; order Solanales; family Solanaceae; genus Solanum; species Solanum gracilifrons. The sequence goes on from JAJOOH010008192.1 coordinate 17,469, forward strand.
ATCATAGCACCAAAGTCTTAACAACCAGAGAACTGTTGATACAAGTAAATACTTAAGGAATTTCCACAAATATTTCAGGGTCGACCTCAACACAATAACCATGCATAGAGTCATACCATAGCCAGTGAAACACCTAATATCAAGCAATGCATAACCACTAGCTAAAAGACCATAACTTACCAATCACCACATCCGGAAAACCCTCGTGATCTTGTCAAATTTAAACAACACATATCTTATTTTGCTTCGGAGCACTCAAACTAGAACCACTAGGTTGAACTCTCCTAACATCCCTTCCCTTTGTAGTCAGCAATGGCAATCTCTCATCTTGTGACCACTCTTTCCACACCCAAAGCATGCATTTGAACAGACTAGACACTAACCCCTATGGTATTTTTAACACCTCCGACACTCGGACACCATTTTCACTAGAACCATTACCTTGAGAACGATTACCTCCACCGGACCTTGAATGTAAGGAATCACCATTACCCATTCTTGCCCTCTTTTAATCCCTAGTCTTCTCCTTAAGTTTTCCTTCTTTTATTTTTTGGGAATGAAATATCAAATGGGAGATATCCATCTCCTTAACAAGCATGGTGGTTAGGCATTCTTTGACCACCAAGCCGGAAGCACACAATAGAAACTTACTCATTCTTGCCCTAAAGTCGACAATAATAGTTGGAGCAGACCTATTCAATTGTGTAAAGTTCAAAGCATACTCATTCACACTCATATTTCCTTGACGAAGGTTGATGAATTCAAATACTTTTGCCTCTCTCATCTCAAGGGAAAGAACCCAAGAAAAATAACCTTAAATTTCTCCCAATCAAGGGGACCCGCATCAACCGCCCTCTATTCCTTCCATTGGTTGAACCAAACTTAAGCAACACCCTTAAGTTGATAAGCGGCTAATTTCGGCTTTTCCGCTGAAGTAAAACCCATAATCCCCACTATCTTGTAAACCTCATCAATAAACCCTTGAACCTTCAGCTTTCGTAAAAGAATAAAACAGTCAGTAATTTCCATATGTTCTCCTCTACTATGAGAATGTACACAAGCTCAACTGATTATTAGAACATACCATAGAATGGAAACAATTTTAGATGCATCAAAACTTATCATGGTAAAAAATAAATCCTATAGGAAAACATTTGTCTCGTGAACTACCAAAGATACAGAAGGTTTGTATAAAAAATAAAAGCATATTTATGCGTAGTACAGAAGGAGTACACAACTTCTTAATTTCATCCACACTAGACCTCATCCCACTCAAAAAATGAAGTTCCGACATAAAATTTACTAAGGTAGTATGTTTCAATGGTTAAGTAAAAAATCAAAAAGAATGAGAATATAAATGAACATACCCTTCTCCAAGGCTTTAATTTTGTTGCTTGGTTTGGCCTTCATGATCAAGCACAACTTGTAATTCAATTGGACATTATAACATCACAATTCTATGAACTTGAACTATAATTGGAGCACACAAATATCATATATTATGCATGAGAGTTAGAACCTAATACAAAACAAAATACGGTAGAAACGATTACAGAACTGAAATATCAACTCAGACTGTAGAAACAACTAGCAAGTACACCATTTTTATCACTACAATGATATATCTAGTGTAGTTTCTCAAGTGGGGTCTGGGGAGGGTAAACTGTATGCAAACCTTACCCCTACATTAGAAGTATAGATGTCATATTTGATAGACCCTCAACTCAACCAAAAACAATACAAACTAATCCCCAAAGAAGTAATGGATGTGAAAGCATAACAAAGCAGACATAGTGACCTAAAAAGAATCCTAATTATTCTTTATGGACATGTAGAAGAAACTTTTATAGATAAAAAACATACTTTTGCATGTCTTGCACTAGAGGTATCTGGAAAATGGGTTTGTTCGTCAAGTATTCATCTCTTTAGCCCCTACATACTGAGGTATGTCAATATTATTGAGCGATATGAAATATACTAAATAGGGACAATTTTAATGTTCTACTATCAAATTAAGTACACTGTACTCAAGACACATATAAAACAAATAAGCCATATGCTATCCAAAAACGAGTTTCTTACTCTTCCTACCCCATTTTCTAACATATGGGTTGTGAACAACAATATAATACATACAAATATGGTTTGAAATAGCATATTAGTATCTTTGTTGGACGTGTTGTAAGTTGGCGATATAGTTTCTTTCCTAATATGACTTTTATACAGATGTGTGTTGGACTGGTTTCGGGTAGGTAATCCTCTATAGAGACCTTATTGGTTTTTTTCACAAGATTGTCATTGAGAAGATTACATGAAATCACAGAGCTTACTTGGAAAAGGGCTCACTTGTAATCCCTTGAATTGAATACATTGACCAATTTAATAGGTAAATAAAACTGAGGGAAGTGCTGCAATATTAGTTGAATATGCAACAAAATCCAAGGTTGCATACTCAACCGAAAATTATGCTCCCACTCGTGACCAATATAACAAGCTACTTCAAGTAAGAAGTGTACAACAATAATATAAGAAGTTATCGATTTATATATATTTTATTCACATTGAATTCCTAAATCAAAGAATAATGCACAACCCGTTAAACTTATTTGTAAAATATATTGAGACACTAAAACTATAGCTTGTTCTGATTGAGCACTTAATCATATGATAAAGTGTTTTTGAGATAATTATAACTTAAATTTTTTGAAAATCTTTTTGCGTGTGTTCTCAAATGCTCATCACGTAGATAAGTGAACCATTTAAAACGTGCCTCATCCTCTAATTCTATGTATTAACTTCACTTATTGTCGTCGAAATGTAAAATTTAAGAAAGATGCATATCTAATGTGATAAGCCTATCTACATACTGGGCGCTTGTGACAATGTGCAACGACTTATCAAAAATTCTAAGAAAAAGTGTCTAAGAAAACACTTTATTATGCGTTCAAAAACTCAATTAAACAAATCATAGCTAGAGTGTCTAAACAAAATTTACTAACAAATTTAGAGACTGCGTATGTAGCAAACCTTCTTAATTAGTGATTTTGGGTATATTTATATGTCCAATTACTACAATCTGTTCGTATTTACCATATCTTTTGAAAGCATTTCCGATTCTAATTGATATGTTTTGATTTAGTATTGTGATGAATGCACACTAACCTACATGTTTAGCATATGCAGGAATTTCTAAAGGAATAAGAGCTAAATAGGAGGCGACCGGAGAGAAGAGAACAAGTGCAATGAATAAACGACATGAGGTAGCCTTGGTGCACCGCACCAGGGCCTCAAATACTAAAGCACTTGCCTGGCGCACTAGCAGCCAAGACGCCAGGCTGTGAACTACTGAAGGCGCCTCTTAGCGTGATGTTGGCGCGCCGTCCCAACCTAACTCTGATGTTCCCTGGGAATTTTAGTTGAATGAGGATTTCAAATTAAATTAGAAGTGGGAATTATTTTCCTAAACTTTATAAATAGGATTCTAGGGATACTTCTTCTTTTTCGTGTGCAAGAGAGAGGGACTAACAATTCATCTTAGGTTTCAATTCTCTACTCTTTCTTTAATTGTAAATTTCATGCAAACAATTGTCTTTAAGTTTTTTTAGTATTATGAGTGGCTAAAATCATTTGTTCAGGGGTTGTAGCTACTATCACACCCCTTTTTCAACTGCGGAAAGAATTTTTCCAATTTAAGTGATAATATTGAATAAGGATTATTTCATTTTTTAGAGTCTCCACTTTGAATTGAGTTATGATGTTCCAAGTCACCTTTTTTATGATCCCTAATCAAAAGAAAATAACTCTTCATTTTCGTTTGCGAAATTAAAATATCGGCTAAGAAATTTGGTTGGCCGAGGGGAAGGTATTAGGCATCCCTCTAGTCCCGTGGTTTTATTAGGGTCGCTTTTATCAACTTATACATTAATAAAAAAAAATTGGATATACTATTACAGACCATGACTTGTTTGCATTTGCTTTTTGTTGAACTTTTATTTAGTCTCAACCTAGATGCGTAACCGCATTCTTGGTCTTGACATTTAAAGGCATAATTGTCTTCTTTGCATTGTACCTATTTATCTATAAATCTTATTTTTAATTAATGAAAGTTAATTATATTTTTGGACAAGGTGCGTCACTGCATTCTTGAGTTTCTATTAACGGTCTCAAAAAAGATGTGCAACCACATTCTTAATAGAAAGAAATATTTTTAACATGCCTAAAAGTTCGTCTAATGTTAAAATCAAACATTCGTTCCTTATAAAGCGAAACACAAAATAAATCAAAACTTCTAGGATACAATATAAAATTTGGATCATTTTATCTCTTTTTAAAATTTATTTACTCTTAAAGTTAATGTCAAAATTAAGCATGCACATATTGCAATTTTTATTAATCCAAAAAAAAAACAATAACAAATCGCTAAACAAATCTCATTTTTTTGTTTGATAAAATAAAAATGACAATAATGTTTTGAGTTTAATAATCTCTACTTTATCATTATTGGCATGTTAATTAAGACAAGAACACCACCACGACGACCTGTTCATTTTAAGAAATAATAGCTAACACATAAAAATCAATAAAAAAATAATCATCAATTAAAGCTTTCCTCATGCATTAAATATAGATATAACACTCAACTCAATATTTATTTCAATAAAATTATGAATAAAATAAAACTATATGAAAACGTATCACATAATTACATCAAATTCCATAAATAAATTAGAGAAAAAAAGGTAAAGTTGTACCTCAAATTAAGAAGATAAGTACCGCAAAGTTTAAATCGAAGCTCAATTAGAACGCCCACGAATCATTTTTTAGTGTGTAGTGTTGGGTATATTTGTTATATATTGTATTGATTGTATGCATAGTACAGTATTGTATGTTTGAGTGTTTGTTAGTCTGTGTTATAGGCTAGGGGTGTTGTTGTATGGTGAAAGTGAGGGAGTGGATTGGTGGGTTTTCTCTAAGTGTACAGATGGTCTTTTTCTTTTCATGAGTTTGTTTCTTCTTCTTTTTTGGTTGTTGTGTATCTATGTGGGAAGTTGGGGTGGATTGTCGATGGTTTTCTACTGTGATGTAGTTATCTGTAGTATATACGTAAGGTGCGGGAGTGTGGGAAATGTGGGGTTGTAAGGTGGAATAATGGGGGTGATGTGAGGTAGTGGGGTAGTTTAGGTTAATTTTTTTAAAATAAAAAAAAATATACAAAAAAACTATAATAACAAAAATATTAGCAACTATTTTGAACTGATAAAAAATAAAAAAGATAGCTAAGTGAAAAATATAATTAGGAAACACTAGCTTATTTATTAAATCTCAATTTAAAAAAAAACATGTATTTTTTATAAATTTTCTTTTCTATAAAACAAAACTTTACAAACTAATAATGCAATTCTGTTTTTTGTAGTTTTCAAATATTTTAAAATAAACTTACTAAAATAAGATAAAACCAAAACATCTAATTTAGATATAAAAACATATTTAAGCACTAAAATGGTGTAAAATCTCAAGTTCTGTAAAAAATTATGTGTCTAGAGTTTGTCCCTCTTTGACTGAAAACATGAAGAGTTTTTAAACAAAGAAGTAGACAACATGACAAGTTTTGACCGAACACTTATTTGAAAGGAAAAATATGTGACCGAGTTTTAGTTTTGAACAACCTACGTATCCTAGGAATCAAGTCACGTGTGGTTCAAGGAGATAAATTGATAAGTTGGAAGTTAAGTGAGGTTTTATCGAGGCTTTAGTTCGCGGCTCTTGTTTTGACATGAAAATGAAAGAATAAAATTAAAAAAATACAAGTATAAGATCCTATCTATGTAGCTTCTCTTGAACCTTGACTTGGGTCTTCATGCTTGTAACGTCATGTTCCCATCGCTATGGATAAGACAATGAGAAAGGAATTTGGGCCAGAAAACTTCTGAGTAGTAACTTGTAAATTTCCAACCTAGGCTGGACTTGGACGAAATCTAAGTCAGGTGCAGTTTAGGGTAATCTGTTAATGGATGGAGAATTTGATTATGAATTTAATGATTTGAATAGATATCCAAGATGATAAGGAGCATGTACATCTTCACAAAATTGAATTCAGGCGGGTAGACTTTTCGTAATTGATCTTAGCGTGAAAGGGTGGTTTTAGAACATCGAGGTTTGAGGGTGTGTTGTGAAATAGGGAGTTGGAAAACATATTCCAAGTCTCTGTCTCCGTGCAACCCGCCAAGGCGGGGCCGCTATGGCAGGCCAGTCGTGAGTAAAAATGGGAAATTTCCAAAAATGTTATTTTTCTGCAAACTTCATTCTTGGAGAGCAAAAGGGTGACCTAGGGCTATATCTTCTGTTTTTTTTTCTAATTCTCGTGCTAAAGGTAAGTCAATTACTCCTCTAATTAATAAATTGGTTCTTAGAACTTAGAATCCTTTGTATTTATCCTTGGGGAGGGTTTTGGCGTGAATTTAATGGTGGAAAAATCCCTAGTTGGGTGTTAGGATTATGGAATTTACCAAGGGTTAGTATTTAATTATAATCTAGGTAAATTAGGGCTCTATTATTGATCCTTTGTATAATTTACTTTTTTGGACCAAGAACAAACTGAGAGACTCCGGAAAGGGAAAGCCCATCTTCCTTAAAAGTGTTCAAGTTTGGTTTCGAGGTAGGTGATGGTTTGATTTTCCATCTGTGCTATATATATATATGATAACTGCTCCATTGTATTCATGCATGTATCTGAATAGGGAAAGATGAAATGAATCTAATGAAATGACTATTTGTGATTACGTAGCATGCAATGAACATGTTGCCTGATTGTACGATACAAGTGTGTGAATCATTCATTATGGTGCTGATTATGTTTGTGATTGTGGTTGATTGGATCAGGTATCACGTTCTGACACATAATTGGATCGGGTGTCATGTTCCAACATATATTGGATCAGGTGTCATGTTCCGACACATTATTGGATCAGTTGTCACGTTACGACATACTAACGATTTGAGTGTGGGTTACATGAGAGAACCATCATTCACTATTGCATTTGAGATTGATATTGTGAAAGTGATATATTGAGCATAAACGGGTAAATTGTTGTTCTTTCTATATATATGTGGGTTACTATGTTGTAGTTACTTGTGTATATCTCACTTGCTGGAATAGCCTCGTGATCCTACAAGTACATCTGTAACAACACGGAAAATTAGTAAGACCAAGCTAGAGTCTAATGGAAACTAATAGGTGAAACTAGAGCTTAACGTGGGAGCTTTTGATTTTGGTGTTTGGTTTTAGGTTGTATATTGACTTCCTGTACTTAGAATGAGGGTTTTAATGGTTGAACGTCAAGGCACGTCTTACACCCTGTACCCTTATAGGCTAAACTAGGTCTTGGTATATTGGGTTGACAAACCTAGGAAGCGGGCAAGGACCTAAACTATAAAGGAAGGGTGAAGGAGAACTTGATTCTCTTTGGATAGGTTGGCAATTGGTAGCATGGTCGCCCAAGCCACTTGGTGATGCGCCAAAGTGTGCTTGGGTCGCCTAGTAGGCTGTCCTTCCTATCCTAGGTACTGCGCCAAAGGGTGAACTAAGCCTTAGCTCGCCAACCATCTTGGCGAGTCGCCCATTGGTCACTCAAGATCGCCTAGTGAGCTCCCCATTTTTGGAGCTCACTGGAAATTCGGGCGAGCCAAGGGTTCACTTGGCGAGTTGCCTAGTGCACTTGGCGAGCCAAGAGGGTCCATTGGGCGATCAAGGTCGTGAAAGGGTTAAGGGGTGTGAAGCTAGGCTACTGGTCAAGTGCCAAGGGCATCACAACGGTTCGTGAAGCCCCACACGGACCATGAAGTCGTCCGTGAAGGGTTTTCATTTGACTTAAAGTGTAGGGTAAACTACAAATGATGATATCTTTTAGCTCAAAACGAATTAGGTGGGCAATTACCTATCCAATTAAAGGTCTTTGAGTCCTCTTTCCAATGCCACCGAGTTTGCCCAATTCTGATCTCGGAGTAAAAAGTTATACCCGAAATAGTGAAGAACTGTCAGGCTGGAAAAATGGGCGAGCCAAGGGCCATTAGGTGAGTCGCCAAGTGCCTTGGAGAGCCATGAGGTTTAAAGGGAGAGCTTAGAAGGGTTTGGTGCAAACTTTTAAGTTTAAACTTTGTGGTTCCTTAGCTCCTTTCCAAAGTTGAGTCCACATTATTTTATCCCTTCCCTAGCAAGTATATAACCTCTTTAGACTTGAATTCCTTCAACTAAGTCACTTCTTTGGGAATTAAAAGAAGACCCATCTCCTCCAAAAAATCTTCTCTCTAGACTCCATTGAAGAACATAGGAAGGGATCAAGCTAGAGCTTCAAGAACAAGACTTTTTCATAAGAATTTGATGGGATTCTACACCTAAGGTTTGGATGCTTTTCATTCTTGGTTAGCTATCACCAAGAATTCCCTTCAACTATGTTTTCAAATTCCCCAAATCTAGGGTTTTCAAATCTAGTCATGGGTCTTCTTCCAAAATGAATTCAATTATTTTATTATAGTTTATTATGATTGTTTAAGAAGATTTATGGTTGGATTAATGGAGTATTGATGGTTTTTGATAAAAAAATTCTCCCTTAGACCCATGAATTCCCATTTTTCCCAAATTGTGAACTAGGGTATGCCTTGATTGATGATGAAAGCTTGACAATGGATTTTTTTACATTGAATTATGTATGTTATTGATGATACTACCGATTTTAGATGATTCTGACTTGAATTCCAAAGAATCCATGAGTTTTCCCCAATCCTAGCTATGGCTCTTCTCTACACTATAAATGTTGTTAGAAGTTAACTCAATTGATTGAATGTGAGTTGATTATGATGTAATTAAATGGTCTAAGTATGAATCTACCAACATTCTTTATTAACCTAAGATTCTAGGGTTATATCATGAAAGAGGCAAATTGAGGGTTAGATGTGAACCTTTAAGATTGATGAACTTCTTAGTGAATTGCTTAGATTAGATCACTTAGACATGAATTGCTTATGAATGAATCTTGTAGACATGAACTAACTCGATTAGGTCTTGTATGATGGATCATGGTTGAAGTAGTATTGTGATCTAGTTTAATTGATAGTATATGTCTATAATTGAGTAAGAATGAAGTATGTAGTTAAGTTTACCTTAAAGAGTTAGGTATACATGATTTACAATGTTAGGCATGGCTTGAGAGTAAGGCTCAGAATATGAAGATGATTCCTAAGGCTTAGATGGTAAAAGGTAATATGAATAAGTTAAGGATGCTTAGGATTAAAGAAGGAAGCTATTGTGTAGGTTGAAGTTGTATATGGTATTATTATTCAAAGACTTCACCTACATGACCTATAATATGATCACACGAGTTTATGTATGAAATGAATGTATTACTTGAGTCATGGTTGTATCTATGTTATTTATGTTGAATGCCAAATGTGTTAACTCAATATGACTCTTAAATGCAATATAGGTGTATTATATGTGATTGTGTTATTATGTACATGCTTATGAACACTTGAGAAGTAAGTGTCTGTTATGGTAGTGTATCTATGGGGTTGATTAAAAGGTTTGTTCTCATATGCACCTTTACATATTATTATGCGTGAAATGTACATGATCATGTTGATCCACTTGAAAGGTGGAGGTGTTTAGTTAATATGTATGTGTGATATACTATGACTATGGCCGTACTATTGTGTTGATTGAAAGGCTAATTCTCACGAAAACACTATGAATGATAATGTGAAAGGCTTACTCACTTATTGATGGTTCTAAAGTTAAAGGATATTCTCACTTAATGAATGTTTGAGCTATTACGATGTATGTTTGTTTGAGTGCCTAATGCATTCTTTCACTAACCTAAACTTAAGTAAAGACTTAATGTGACTTTTAAAGGGAATTATGCTTAGCACCAAGTGGATATGAAAATGAGATGAGTTCCTTCACACTAGTTGGGAGGTTTACATTATGATGTCTCATGGGATGGAAACCTTGTATGTTTAGCTAGTCCGGGTTTCTAGTAGCAATCCCCATATCCCATAACTATGTGCCCATATAGGTATATAGCTAGTGGATCCACCTATAAGCTATTATGTACGTTCGACCTTAGGCAGGTAGGACACCGCTTTTCGGTGTGGGGGTAGAACACCGGATTCCATGTAGCTTTCACGGTCTATGTTGGTTAAGGCTAAATATCCCTAAATGATAAGAATACAAATTATGATAGGAACATGGGCATGTTCTATGATACCTCAAGAGGTTCTACTTATTATGAATGGGGATATGAGACTTCATTTGTGCATTGCATAAGTAGGCTTTGAGAGTGGGTATGGTATGTCTCTTTTATGATATGTTTATTATGAGTTGAATGAATGCTTTATATTAATTATGAATATAAATGTGTACTATGCTTATGACTTCTTTATAAGCTTACTTAGTGTGAGTGGGGTTATGAGACTTCATTTACACATTGCACAAGTAGACTTATAAAGGGGTTGTGGGGTAGGTTCTCTTATGTTATGATGCTATGATGACTTATGAATTATGTATGGAATGCATGTATGAATGTTAAGGTTTGTCTTTATGTGTTTTCAAGTTATTATCATGATTGTCTCCTTACTTATGTATGTTGGTTATTAATGAACTAAAAGTAAGATATGTATGTTGTTGGTGGCCTAAATGTGATACTTGGCATTTGGTAGGGTTATGGTACCTTACCTTTGCTTTGCACTAGTATGGCTTTGGGTGGTATATATGTGGTGTGAACTTATGTTATGCATGATCATGGTAGCCTAAAAGTGAGACTTAGTGTAGATAGGATTATGGGATCCTAGTTGTGCAATGCACAAGTTTAGCTTAGGGTTGCTCATGTGATAGTTCTATATGATGATATGATTTTGTATTTAATTATGCATGTGAACTATGTGTTTTGAATATTGGAGTATGCATTACGTTGTGTTGGAGGCTATGCTTGTAATATTGATGATATCATTTATGTTATGATGGATTGTGCATGGTTTATCCTATGAGCTACATTCTCCATCTATTTCAAAGATGATGTTCAAAAGTGGAAAGAAGAATGGTTTTAAGCAAAATGTCCCTTTTATGCATGTTTTAAGGATTTTCATGCTTGGCTTCCATACTTAGTATATTTTGTACTAACCCATATTTCTACATTTTCTATAATTGTAGGCTTTAGAGATATTGGATTCCATCCTCGTGGCTAGGTTCATAGGAGATCAAGAAGTAGAAGATTGGTGAGTCTTCATCGTATTCGAGGGCTCAACCACATGTCATTTATTGACTATCTTTTATGTTTTAGACTTATGTAAGGGCCGTGTCTCTAAGATTTCTTATGTAAGGGCAGTGTCCCTAAGATTGTATTGGAGAGTTTGTATTCTAATGTTATAGATGGTTTGAAACATAGTGTCATAGACTCCTTCATTTTTTTATAAAAAGTTTGATTGTAAAAAAGGTTTTAAATTTTCCTCATTTTTCCTTTGTTCTTATGTCATGATATGCTAAGGGCTTGTATAAGACCCCTTCGGAGTCAAGTACACTGTGTTACGACTAGGGGGTGCTCTTGGGTCGTGACAAACTTTGTATTAGAGCATAAGGTTTTTGAATGGTCTTAGGATGTCTCAAACCACGTCTACTAAAGTCTTATCATCGGTATGGGTCGCGACATATGTATGAATGAGAGGCTATAGGATGTTAGGGAACTTCAGTTCTTCATTCTCTAAGTCGCGCCATAGATCTATAAGCTCTCTCTCATATCCTGTATCCGATGGACTTTAGGATGTGACTATTAGAAGGGTTTACGCTACAAGGAGTAAGGGAGAAACGTTGGTCGAGATGACAAATATGGCTTTGTGACTTGATAGATTTGAGATGATAGATTGTGACTATGTCTTTAGTGTGAAAGATGCTTCATTGTTGCCTTTATGTTATAAAAGAGGTTTAAAGGAATTAAGTAGGCCTACTCCCAAGAGGGAGATAGTGTGCCTACCTAGCAAGGTGATTGTGAGATATGTTTAGTTGTTGGGAGAACCCTGCTTAGTCATGATATGTTTCGAGGTATGTTTGATAGATTGGTGGAATAGTGGTGCTTAAGTGGTGCCTAGAGATGATTGAGTGAGTAGACTTCTTTAAAAGAGGATAGGAGTATAATGCTCCATGATTTAGAATCATCTTGTGTGATGAGTGTGAAGATTTAGTTATGACTTTCTCCGACCTTAGAATTGAAGGAAGTGATGTTGTAAAGAGTTTGTATAGACTTACCCTTATGTGGGAGATAATGTTCTTAGATGGTAAGGTCATTGAGTGTCCTTGATGTTTATGCATTAGGCTTGCTTGATAATCTCAGCTTAAGAGGGTAAGTGAGTTTGAGGAGTTTAGTCCCGGTTTGGTAGGCATATGAGACCTTGAGTGGTGTTGGTAAGGTTGCTTGTGAGCAAAAGTGCTTAAATGAGAACCTCTCTAAGTTAGAAGTACCAATTGGGATGCATTGTTGATATACTTCTATTGATTTTAGACCCAACTTGTCCATTATGAGTTTATGATGGGTTAGAGGATTTGATGAATAATGGTATATAAGTGGTGCTTAGAGAGTGTGGAGGTGGCATTTTAGTAAAGGTTTTAGTTGAAGGTGCTTATTTGGGAGGACAAAGGCCACAAAAGATGTCCCAATACCCTTATGTTCCCTTTTATTCCCCCTCTAGCTCAAGATGATAAGTTCACCTTGACTCATTTTATGATTTGGAGTCTTGGATGATATATATGTCCTATGGTTCCCTTGACCCTTAGAGTTACTCTTGTTAATCTTGGTAGGGTTTGGATGCATGGTTATTGGACCTCTATTAGTTATAGAGTCTGATAAGGTTATAATGAGCCTTGGTAATGCTTGAGTTTGTTAGAAAGGAGTACTGTTTGAGGTTTTAGTAAAAATGAGCTTACTCCCAAGGGGGAGATCACGTGCTTGAGTAGTGACATTGATTGAGAGTCCTCATATCCTCATCCCTTTCTCCTATTCCTATTCAAGCTTGAGACCAAGAGTTCCTTGTGGCTTGTTTCATGTTTTGGAGTCATGTGTGATTTATGTGTTTTCATGATCTCCTCATGATTATGCATGTTCTTGATTGAATTCATGATTTATGAGAAAATGAGTTTTCATGATTTTTATGTTCCTCATGTGTTGTACATCTTAGTATGGTGATGGCTCATTTGACTTCATGAGATGGTTTGATGAACATGCTTTGTTATGCTTTTGACGAAAGGGCATATTGGCTCCATATTGTTATGATTGATCTTGCTTTAGTTGGGAAAAGATAGTTCCTCCTATGATTATGTGATTGGTGATGTTTGGAAGTGTTGGTATAGGCGCACTCCTAAGGGGGAGATGGTGTGCTTAGTTAACATTGTTGTTATGTGCTTATATGTTGCCATGACTTCTTTAGGTGATGCATATTCATGAAAACGAGTGTTTTGAAAGAAAATGAGTTTATGTGCATTGTTTCCCTCATGTTGTAGTGCATTGAGTAGGAGTTGCCTATTGAACTTCATGAGAAGGTTATATGAGCATGTTTTAGTTAGGAGTAGAGAATTCCTCCTTGAACGAAATGCTTTTATGATTGCATATGAGCTCCATTAAGTATGTTGAGCATGTTATGACTAGGAGAAGGTAGTTCCTCCTATGAACATGATATATGTTGCATATCATGCATAATGAGTTTGTAGATGTATTTCCTACTGCCTAATATTGCATTGATCATGATTGAATTGGAGTTGATGTTACCTCCTTTGAATAAGTGCTCATTTTGAATAGTGAATCTTGAGTTGTGCATTAATGATGTTTCGTGCATGATGGACTGCTAGTCTTGAGTCTTTATTTCCATTAAGTGGTTAAAGTGTCATTCGAGGACCAATGATCCTAAGGGGGAGATAATGTAACAACCCAGAAAATTAGTAAGACCAAGCTAGAGTCTAATAGAAACTAATAGGTGAAACTAGAGCCTAACGTGGGAGCTTTTGAGTTTGGTGTTTGATTTTAGGTTGTATATTGACTTCCCGTGCTTAGAATGAGGGGTTTAATGGTTGAACATCAAGGCACGTCTTACACCCCGTACCCTTATAGGCTAACCTAGGTCTTGGTATATTGGGTTGAAAAACCTATGAAGCGGGCAAGGGCCTAAACTATAAAGGAAGGGTGAAGGAGAACTTGATTCTCTTTGGATAGATTGGCGATTGGCAGCATGGTCGCCCAAGCCACTTGCCGATACACCAAAGTGTACTTGGGTTGCCTAGTAGGCTGTCCCTCCTAGCCTAGCTACTGGAACAAATGGTGAACTAAACCTTAGCTCGCCAACCATCTTGGCCAGTCGCCCATTGGTCCCTCAAGATCGCCTAGTGAGCTGCCCATTTTCGGAGCTCACTGGAAATTTGGGTGGGCAAAGGGCTCACTTGGCGAGACGCCTAGTGCCCTTGGCGAGCTAAGAGGATCCATTGGGCAAGCAAGGTCGGGAAGGGGGTTAAGGGGTGGTAAGCTAGGCTACTGGTTATGGGACAAGGGCATCACAACGGTTCGTGAAGCCCCACACGGACCGTGAAGAGTTTCATTGGACTTAGAGTGTAGGGACAACTTCAAATTATGATATCTCTTAGCTCAAAACGAATTAGGTGAGCCATTACCTATCCAATTAAAGGTCTATGAGTCCTCTTTCCAACGCCACCGAGTTTGCCCAATTTCGATCTCGGAGTAAAAAGTTATACCCAATATAGTGAACTACTGTCAGGCTGGAAAAATGGGCGAGCCAAGGGCCATTAGGTGAGTCGCCTAGTGCCCTTGGCGAGCCATGAGGTTCAAAGGGCAAGCTCAGACGGGTTTGGAACAAAGTTTTAAGTTTAACTTTTGTTGGTCCTTAGCTCCTTTCCAAATTTGAGTCCACATTATTTTATTCCTTCCTTAGCAGGTATATAACCTCTTTAGACTTGAATTCCTTCAATTAAGTCACTTCATAGAGAATTAAAAGAAGACCCATGTCCTCCCAAAAGTCTTCTCTCTAGACTCCATTGAAGAACAAAGGAAGGGATCAAGCTAGAGCTTCAAGAAGAATACTTTTTCATATGAATTTGATGGGATTCTAAACCTAAGGTATGGATGCTTTTCATTCTTGGTTAGCTATCACCAAGAATCTCCTTCAACTATGTTTTCAAATTCCCCAAATCTAGTCATGGGTCTTCTTCCAAACCGAATGCAATTGTTTAATTATGGTTTATTATGATTGTTTAAGATGATTTATAGTTGGATTAATAGAGTATGGATGGTTTTTGATAAAAATCTCCCTTGGACCCATGATTTTCTCTTCAACCCAAATTGTGAACTAGGGTATGCCTTGATTGATGAGGAAAGATTGACAACGGATTATGTTTACATTGAATTATGTTTGTTATTGATGATACTACTGATTTTAGATGATTCTAACTTGAATTCCAAAGAATCCATGAGTTTTCCCCTATCCTAGCTATGGCTCTTCTCTACACTATGAATTTTGTTAAAAGTTGACTCAATTGATTGAATGTGAGTGGATTATGATGTAATTACACGATCTAGGTATGAATCTACCTACATTCTTGATTAACCTAAGATTCTAGGGTTATATCATGAAAGAGGAAAATTGAAGGTTAGATGTGAACCTTTAAGATTGATGAACTTCTTAGTGAATTGCCTTAGATTAGATCACTTAGACATGAATTGCTTATGAATGAATCTTGTAGACATGAACTAACTCGATTAGGTCTTATATGATGGATCATGGTTGAAGTAGTATTGTGATCTAGTTTAATTGATGGTATATGTCTATAATTGAGTAAGAATGAAGTATGTAGTTAAGTTTACCTTAAAGAGCTAGGTATACATGATTTACAATGTGAGGCATGGCTTGAGAGTAAGGTTCACAATTTTAAGATGATTCCTAAGGCTTAAATGGTAAAAGCTAATATGAATAAGTTAAGGATGCTTAGGCTTAAAGAAGGAAGCTATTATGTAGGTTGAAATTGTAAATGGCATTATTGTGCAAAGACTTCACCCACATGACCTATAATATGATCACATGAGTTTATGCATGAAATGAATGTATTACTTGAGTCATGGTTGTATCTATCTTATATATGTTGAATGCTAGATGTGTTGACTCAATGTGACTCTTAAATGCAATATATGTGTATTATGTGTGATTGTGGTATTATGTACATGCTTATGAACACTTGACAAGGAAGTGTCCATGATGGTAGTGTATCTATGGTGTTGATTAAAAGGTTAGTTCTCATATACACCTTTACATATTATTATGGATGAAATGTACATGATCATGTTGATCCACTTGAAAGGTGGAGGTGTTTAGTTATTATGTATGTGTGATATGTTATGAGTATGGTCGTACTATTGTGTTGATTGAAATGCTAATTCTCATGAAAACACTATGAATTATAATGTGAAAGGTTTACACACTTATTGATGGTTCTAAAGTGAAAGAATATTCTCACTTAATGAATCTTTGAGGTATTACGATGTATGTTGGTTTGAGTGCCTAGTGCATTCTTTCACTAACCTAAACTTAAGTAAAGACTTAATGTGTCTTTTAAAAGGAATTATGCTTAGCACCGAGAGGTTATGAATATGAGATGGGTTCCTTCACACTAGTTGGGCGGTTCACAATACGATGTCTCACAGTATGGAAGCCTTCTACGTTTAGCAAGTCCGGGTATCTAGTAGCAATCCTCATATCCCATAACTATGTGCCCACATAGATATATAGCTAGTGGATCCACCTATAAGCTATTATGTACATTCTACCTTAGGCAAGTAGGATACCTTTTTTCAGTGTGGGGGTAGAACACCGGATTCCATGTAGCTCTCATGGTATATGTCGGTTTGAGTTCCTAATGCATTCTTTAACTAACCTAAACTTAAGTAAAGACTTAATGTGACTTTTAAAAGGAATTATGCTTAGCACCAAGTGGATATGAAAATGAGATGGGTTCCTTCACACTAGTTGGGAGGTTTACATTATGATGTCTCATGGGATGGAAACCTTCTATGTTTAGCTAGTCCGGGTTTCTAGTAGCAATCCCCATATCCCATAACTATGTGCCCATATAGGTATATAGCTAGTGGATCCACCTATAAGCTATTATGTACGTTCGACCTTAGGCAGGTAGGACACCACTTTTCGGTGTGGGGGTAGAACACCGGATTCCATGTAGCTTTCACGGTCTATGTTGGTTAAGGCTAAATATCC
Organism: Solanum gracilifrons; assembly: GCA_029582605.1. Classification (NCBI taxonomy): domain Eukaryota; kingdom Viridiplantae; phylum Streptophyta; class Magnoliopsida; order Solanales; family Solanaceae; genus Solanum; species Solanum gracilifrons. The sequence goes on from JAJOOH010008192.1 coordinate 34,773, forward strand.
CTAAATGATAAGAATACAAATTATGATAGGAACATGGGAATGTTCTATGATACCTCAAGAGGTTCTACTTAGTATGAATGGGGGTATGGAACTTCATTCGTACATTGCACAAGTAGTCTTCGAGAGTGGGCATGGTATGTCTCTTTTATGATATGATGATTATGAGTTGAATGAATGCTTTATAAGAATTATAAATATGAACGTGGACTATGCTTATGACTTCTTAATAAGCTTACTTAGTGTTAGTGGGGGGTATGGGACTTCATTTACACATTGCACAAGTAAACTTATAGAGGGGTTGTGGGGTAGGTTATCTTATGTTATGATGCTATGATGACTTATGAATTATGTATGAAATGCATGTATGAATGGTTATGATCATGAATGTGTCCTTACTTATGTATGTTGGTTATGAATGAACTAAAAGTAAGATGTGTATGTTGTTGGTGGCCTAAATGTGATACTTGTCATTTGGTAGGGTTACGGTACCTTACCTTTGCTTTGCACTAGTATGACTTTGAATGGCGTATATGTGGTGTGAACTTATGTTATGCATGATCATGGTAGCCAAAAAGTGAGACTTAGTGTAGATAGGATTATGAGATCCTAGCTGTGCAATGCACAAGTTTAGTTTAGGGTTGCTCATGTGATAGTTCTCTACGATTATATGTTCTTGTATGTAATTATGCATGTGATTTTTTTATTTTGAAGATTGGAGTTTGGATTACGTTGTGTTGGAGACTATGCTTGTAATATTGATGATATCCTTTATGTTATGATGGATTGTGCATGGTTTGTCCTATGAGCTACATTCTCCAACTATTTCAAAGATAATGTGCAAAAGTAGCAAGAAGCATGGTTTTAAAAAAAAAGTCCCTTTTATACATGTTCTAATGATTTTCTTGCATGGCTTCCATACTTAGTATATTTTGTGCTAACCCATATTTCTACATTTTCTACAAGTGTAGGCTTTGGAGATATTGGATTCCATCCTCATGCCTAGGTTCATAGGAGATCAAGAAGAAGAAGATTGGTGAGTCCTCATCGTATTCCAGGGCTCAACCACATGGCCTTTATTGTCTATCTTTTATATTTTAGACTTATGTAAGGGCCGTGTCCCTAAGATTTCTTATGTAAGGGCCGTGTCCCGAACATTGTATTAGAGAGTTCGTATTTTAATGTTATAGATGGTTTGAGACATAGTGTCATAGACTCCTTCATTTTTTATAAAGACTTCGATTGTAAAGAAAAGTTTTAAATTTTCCACATTTTTCCTATGTTCTTATGTCATGATATGGTAAGGGCTTTTATAAGACCCCGTCGCGGTCAAGTACATCATGTTACGACTAGGGGGTGCTCTTGGGTCGTGACAACATCGTTGTTTGTGTACTGATACTATACTTGCTCTTTCTTTGTTGAGTACATGGAATATTCAGGTGGTTGTTGAGAGACCTTAGCTAGTAGATCACTGACTTGTCGAGCTCAAGGTTGAGCCAGTTTCTTCAAGCAATCATCAATTCATCTAGGATGCTAGTCCATTACCTTTGGACTTAGACGTTTCAGACTCTTACTTTATGTTTAGATGTTTTCGGGTTACATCCCCTTATCTTAGACCATTTAGTTAGAAGTTTTGGTACAATAACTTGCGTGTTGTTGGGGTTGAATTTCCTCTTGTTTATGTTGTTTTTTTATAACTTACTGTGTTCATGGGAACTTAGCTTTTAAATTGATTATTTAACCCTTTTTCCACATATTGAAATGCCTATCTTTTTGTTATCATTATTTAGTTGGGTCGTAGTGATGGTTCTCCCACTAGTGAGTTAGTGTGGGTGACAATCACGACGATTTTGGTCATGACAAAAATGGTATCAGAGCCCTAGTTTCGTTGATCTCGTTGTACCAAAATGGATTTAGTGGAGTCTTGTGGAATTGTAACACCCGGAAACTAGTAGGCTTCACTAGAGTTTGTTGTGAGGGTTAGATTCGTAAAATTTTCTTCTTATACTTAGAATGAAGGGTTTAGGGGTTAAACGTCAAGGTAAGTCTCCGCAAGGACCAACCAAGGGTCCTTGAGGAGGACCCTAAAACCACACTCAAATCTGCCCAAAATAGTGACCCACAAAGGGACCTATGCCTCATAGGGTGGTCCACGGTCCGTGGGAGGAGGTTCGTGGGTCAAAGGGCAAGATGAGGGGCAGCAGAACCCCAACCCACACCCTACCAGTACGGACCATCCGTCAATCCACACCCCGTAGGTGGGGGTCGTGGATGGGGCATGTAGGTTGGTTTAAGTCGGCTTAAGTGAGGGGTTGTCTAGGTAATTTCTATTTAAGTTACTATGATGTGAGGTCGTTTTATATTATTTTAATACACCTATATAAGTGATTTTTTAAGTCATTAACTAACCCATTCACTTCATAAAATCCTAAAACCCAAATCCATAACCAACTTTCCCCAAATAAACTCTCTCTAGAACTACAAAGAAGATGAAGAAGAAAGGTGAAGCTAGGATTGAAGAATCAAGATTTTCTCCTCAAATTCGTGGTAAATCTTCAATAAGGTATGGTAGCTCTTCATCCATGGGTAGCCTTCACCCATGGAGCCCCTTCAAAACCCCCCAAATTTCAAAGTTAGAAAACCCAAAAGTTAGGGTTTGACTTCAATCTCATGGATTCCTTTCAAATTCGTTTTAATGATTGAATTATGTTTGTTTAGGGATATATTGATGATTTTATATGATTTTAAGATGAATTCCTCAAGAATCCATGAATTATCGTATTTTCTTAAATTGGATCTTAAAGTGTGGGTATTGATTGATGCAAGTAGAATTTATAGAATTTATAGAATTATGAATGTTATGAATTGATTACTTAAATTATGTTATCATCCATGTCTAAATGTAGTAATTCTAGATGTGTTGGTGAATTATGATCCATGATCCTTGAAGGGCAAATTATGAGAATTATGTATGATCATGACATTTATGTACATGCTTTATGAATACTTTGAGAAGAAAGTGATTATGACTATGATGTAATTGTGGTGTTGTTGAAAGGCTATTCTCACACACACACTTATGAATGAAGTTTTGATGCTTATCGCGACCAACGACACTAACCTACGGTTCGAGTGTCTACGATCGTCGATAGTATAGTAACCCAACTAAAGGTTGGGGTCGTGTCCCAAGAGAGTGGTTTTGAGAATTAATAGAAAAATAAAATTTAGCTCAAATTAGTTGTAGTTAAAGATATTAACGAACAAAAACATGGTAAATTAAAGGGGGAGACACAAAAATGTCAAATATCGATTGGGGTTTTGTCACAAGTTGTAAAAACAACAAAAATTAACAAGAAAATCAAGTATAGGGAAATGTTCTTGGGGTGTGACCGCAATACAAGTTGATATGAATCGTTGGGTACATGCTTTCAATAGGAAATTTGTAAGATAATAGTGACTAGGCTAAGCTTTAGATGGAAATAAGTTACCTCTCGGGGAACTTGCCCCGTTTCAAATGGGTTCCTCTCGGACACCCATTTGCTGCATGAAGACCAATCTACGCCTTACCCCACTCACTCTCTCGAGCTGAGTGTTAAGATATGGGACTAGGGCTCACCCTCTCGGGCTAAACTTCATGTCGACCCACTCCTTAGGCCATCAATCTAGTGGTCTTGGTTTCACGACCTCCCTCTCGGGCAAGCCGAAAACACATGGGTGGTTTTGTATTTGCAATTACAAACCCATTAAATTAAACCACAACCACTAGGTGAAATCACCATTAAAATACATCTACCCTATCAGCAAGCAAAACCCAACAACAATATCAACACATATTTGATAAATCACACCCCAAAAATAGGGGTTTTTAGCCACACATCAAGAAATAACAAAATACACCTAAAATGTTACTAAAATCAAATGGGTATAAGAAATTAAACTTTAATTTAAGCAAAGCAAGAAGAATGGAGAAGACCCACTTCCAACTTGGGGAACATGAAATCCTTCTCTCTTTAAGTCTCCCACAAAACCCTATCTAAACTTGAGAGAAAATATCTAAAAAGTACTTATTTATTATGAAAATAATAATAATGGTTCGGAACTTGTAAAATTCATAAAGAGTTTAGTATTCATAGCCATCAGAAATTAGTTCAGGCTGATAGTTCGGCGAAGTTTGTCAAGTTCGCCGAATGACTCAGTGACTCGCCCTTCTACTGTCTCATCACCGTTGAGTGCTTGCCTACAACATCTTCACGTTCTGGACCATTGGGCGGTATAGTGCTGCTTCACGGAACTATTCGACAAACCGCCGACTGCTCCTTTCATCGCCTTTTTGATCATTTTCCTTCCGAGCTTCGCATACTCGAACAAAGGGCGGAGTCTGTCCTTTCAACAAATCGCCAAAGGTTCTTGGCGATGCTCATGCTTCAGCTTCTTTGTTCTTTTCAGCCTTTTTGTTCCTTTTTGCGCCTAGTGTCCATGCTTCCACTAAAACTTCAAATATCTGAAACTTAAGAGTTTTCATCAGATATTAAGACAAAATAAGCATTCGAGGACACTATTTCTATCAAAAAAAGCCCTAAATGAGTCCAATTTATGGACTCATCAACACCCCCAACTTAAACTTTTGCTTGTCCTCAAGCAAACTTGAATTTATCCGTTCAAAAAGGGTGTCTCATACAGTGCTACACAAGACTCAATCATGAGTGCACACAACAAGACTCAATTTATTTATGCAAGGATCAATTGTGTACTCAAAGATTCAAGTTGTGACACACCATTACCAAAGATTCTCATGCTCGTAATACTTGCTACTTGTGCAAGTTCAAGCTCAACAAAAAGTATCTAAATGCCCTCACATGAAGAATGATTCCAGATTCACACATAGAGGTTAATCAATTTAAGAGCAGGAATCCGATGCAACGCTCAAACTAAAAAAGAGGAACATAATGCATGTTTTCACCCATAGTTTTACCCTTATTTTCTAATGGACTTTCGATTCAGTTTACTCAAGATCAAAAAGGTCTTTCTAAGGCTTGTAATGGGGATGAGTGCAAAGGTATGGTCATTTAGGCTTAGTGGCTCCTTCTTCATGGGATGTGGTATTCTTAAGGCATTCCCTTATTTTCCTTTATCGATTCTTTTTCTAGTGCTTCTAAGTCACCTTTTTATTCACCTTCATGAATTGCTTGTAAACTGAATTTCTTTCGTACTTTTTTTTTTTTTTTGAATTGAATTGAACGGGTTTCCACTTATGCAATATCATGGGTTACTGGGGACTTTTCTTGCACTTCTTGACTTCTCCTTTGCCTTTTCACCACACCCCCAACTTAGGCTTTTGGCCTAAGTTGGCTATTCACTAAACCACAAATTACGAGGATTATAGGTAGTGGGTCAAGTAAGGTCTAGGGTTCATCAAAGTTCTTCCAAGGAAAGGTAAGGCTCAAGGGGTGTTCAAAAGAGTTTCACACGCTCATGGGTAGGCCACAAAAGAGGTATATGTCAAATTTGGCTCACACTCTTTAAAATTGCCTAAGATCATATCAAGAGGACACCTTTCTAAATTAATCAGACTAACAGGGCAAATTCTAGGTTTATTCATGCATGGTTCAAAGCAAGCTAATCATACAAGGCATCGACACTTAAGCAAACAAGACTACAAACTTTTGCTAGTGTGTAATGGTCATTACAAGAGAATCAATTCAATAAATGGCTAATCACATGAGATGCAACGAGTTCACATATTGTCTATGCAACTTCATTTGGCCTCATCGTAGCTGTACATTCATGTTCGTTCAATTGAGAACACTATTCAAATTGTCGGTACTGATCGAAACCAAGACTTAAATTTTTGCAAAAGAGAAACCACATTCAACTCACGAAGGGTGGCAAAAATGAGCAAAAAAAAACTCAAATTTTTTTGAAAGGGTCAAAGTTATTTTGCAATTAAATCCAAAGGAGAGCCATAAGCTCAAACAATCGCATAGTAGTTTTAAAAACATAAATTAAAAAACATAACCCAAATGTACACCAAAATACAAATATCCGAAACAAGCAAAACAAGGTGGGTTTCACCCCACCACAAATAAAAGTGTTTGTCCTCAAATGCAAGTAATGACAGTACCCAGAGTTGAAGAAAGAGAAGACATAGAAAGAGGTAAAGAAGGATCTTGTCTATGCAGTTTCGCTCTCTCTGTCGGGGTCTCAGTGGCTGATGGAGCAGTTTGTACATGGGAATCAGTACCCGGAGTAGTCTCAAATTGAATAGTAGTACCAGATCCGCTAGAAGTTGTTGTGGACGTCTCTGTCGGCAATGTCCGGGTCACCGGCTGCACAACCGTCTCTATAATATCTGGCAAGTCTCTGAATATGCCCTCATCTCTGCTCTCCTGTGTCTCCTCAACATCCATTGATATCAACTCCTCATCGGTCTCTGCATCCGACTCTGCATGTACTGCGTCATCTCCATGCACATCTCCGGTGGTCTCAGAAGCATCCTTATCATCTGCCGTCTCTATTAGTGAAGTGAAGTCAGTTAATCTACGTCCTTCCTCAAACTCACAATCTCGTCTTTTAAAGCTGCCAACTGAGAGGATTCTCCCTATCTGCTTTTGCAAGCAATGACTCTCTCTGTCAGGGCATTAACAGTGGTCTGAAGTGGGGTAAGTTCTGCTAGTATGGCCTTGTTTATCATCCCTGGAATGAACTTTTCCATTCGGGTAGCTCTCACATCAGCTGAATAGGCCAACTGCCCTATCTTTAGGATCATAGCCTGAGTTATTTTGGCCAGCTGGGAGGAAGAGGATGTACGTGGAGTATGTGAAGGGTAAGAAGGAGTGGGTATACCTAAAGTCTTCGAAGCCGTAGTAGATGAGGATGCCTCTGCTGGCAATGAGTCAACATAGACCTCTTGGGAAGTATCTGTTGGGACTGCTCTTCTTTTGTCATCCTCCTCTCGTCTGAACTCGGCCTCTATACGCCGGATATCGTTGGAAGAATATGGGGTGACCTCTATATCGCTGGCAGGGTCTCGGGGTACTTCGGCACGCCGACATAACTCGGTGATCAGAACAGGAAAAGGTAGAGATGTCTATTTCTGGCTCTCATAGCCATATCATGTGAAACCAGTAGTCCCAGGTCGATCCGCCTTCTGGCCATGATAGAACCTATGCAAGCCCGCTTAGGATGACGTAGAATGGACTCATTCTGGTATGGCATGATTGTGTTGCTGATGACGCCAAACCAGTACCGGGAGGGGATGTTCATATCCTTCTTTTCAATCGGAGCTCCCGCACCCAACCACCTCGGGGTGATGTTTGAAATCATCGGGGCTAACCAACCCTTCAAATAATCTAGGGACGGAATGATAGGAAAACCCTGGTAGGGCAGTACCGAGTGCAGCGGTCGACCTAGTACAATATCAATATGCTCGTTGTGACACTCTACCTCTTTGACTCTAACCATAACCGACTTCATTGGTCGAAACTCACTAGCCTTTTTCTTATTTTTTTGGACAAACTCCCCATAGACTAAGTTGAATTCCTGAACCCATGAAGGGATGTAATGGCCTCGTGGCCTAGTGAACTACTCGAACTCATGATACTTGAGCGTGTCAAGCACCTCAGCGTGCTTACCTTCCAAATCCTCCACTGATAGTAACTTCTCTTCTATAATGGTTCATAAACCATCACTTTTCAATTTGTTCAGTAGTCTGGGTGGAGGTGGAGCTATGGGAGGTGCAGGGGCCACTGAAGGTGGTGGCGGGTTTGGCATTGATTCAGTAGTTGGAGGAGTTGCAGCTGATGTAACTCTAATAGGTGTTGATTGAGGTCTATCTCTGAGCCTATTCTGGCAGTGAATCAAGGGTTGTTCATTTTCCTGCTCAGAAAAATCTGGCTCAATAGCTGACCCATTTCAAGCAATATGCTTATTTCATTTACCTTTATCTCCCGGTGGGAGATCTTGCTTTATTTTCTGTGAAGGACGTGATCCTCCTTCATTGATTGTAATTCCCTTAGCCTTGTTCTGAGGTGGTGCATTTAAGTTTGTGCGCACCATATCTGTGAAGGTTTGTGATTAGTTAGAAGAACAATCACACTAAAATATTGAAAATTTGAAGTAAAAAGGTCAGCCGATCAATCGGCTAACCGCCAAATATCTTTGGCGAGCTAGGTCGAACTTGCCGAAGGGATTAGCTTGAAATCTATGCAGATAAGCGATGAAAGAGTCTAAGTGGCGAGACGCTGACTACTTTCGGTGATGACTAAGTTGTCTGCCAAAAAATGCAGTGAAGAGGGTAAACGGAGCGTGCAAAGGGTGGTCTAAAGTCCTATTGGCGAGTCGTCGACTACCTTTGGCGACCACGGATGTGTTTGCCAAAAGTTACAGATCTCTCAGCACTATGGACATGAGTGAAGGGCGATCTAAGACCAGTAGGCGAACCGCCGAATCGTTTGGCGAGCTCCACCCAGCTCACCGACTGATTTAACGTGCCTACTCTTTAACCCACTTCTTAGAATCGACCTTACAAGGCATGGAAATGAAATCAAAGCATGCATACACAAAAATCACACAAGACCCACTCTTCCCATCACCCCGGAATACTCATACTTCTTTCGGTCCTGCCAAATTTGGCTATTTAACTCTAATCACCCTTAGGAATGTTGTCACCCATTCCTTCATTGAGCAATTTTCATTATTTAGCACAAATGTGGGCTATCTAGGTGTTACCCAACCAATATAACGAAAATCAAGCATCACCCATTGCAATCTCAGTTAAATTAAAGCACAAACAACAAGGCATTCGACTATTAAAATATTTCAGGCAACTAAGTTCGAATTACTCATAACATATCAACATATTTCTATCAGAGATGCCCAACACATGTCATCCTGATACTACAATTGCAAATGAATGTAAAACTTTTAAGATAAATCCGGGGTTTTATGGACTAACCTTTAATGCCGATCGAATTGCTTTTTGAAACCCTAGGCAGCCAAGAGAGATCCAAACCCCAAGCACTAATTACCAACTAAATTTCTAATGGAACAATAAAAATCTAAGAAGAAAGTACCTATGGTGTGATTTTGAGGAGTCTGCAACGAGGGAAAGTGAGAGGTTAAAAAATTTGACCTTTTGCCTTTATATAACTGTTCAGTTCTCGGTCATTCGGCGACGTTAGTCTTATCGCCGATCAACTCGGCGATGCGCTGAATGCATGCTTACCTCATCGAGTTTTATAGGACATCCCTTATTTTGGGTCCCAACGGCAAATTAAGTCGGAATCACTGATCGGTTTGGCAATTCGCCCACTGGCTCCTTAGCTCGCCAACTTCCATTTTCAACCCCTTTTTCACTTTAACCTACAAAATCAGCACACCATTATTTGAACAGAATAATTAAAAGCAGTATAACCTTGGGTTATCTCCCAAAAAGCGCCTTATTTTACGTCGTGGCACGACGCAAGTTTTGTCTCATTCTCCGTTATTAGGGTTGGCCCTAGTGTAACTAAGTGACCCCAATATGTCATTTGGGTGGAGATGAGGCACTGCAAAACTCAAGAGTGACCTGATTAGCTGGATTGATCTAGAGTGAGATCCAATCATTTGATTCAACACTTCAATATTCTCCTTCATTTCTTCTTACACTCGATCTGGATAGGTGATCTTTTGGAGAATGATTTGAAGTGTGTCCTCGACACGATCCCTCCCATCTCTAGACTTCCTCAGCTCATGAGGGGGTATACACCTCCCCTTGTTGTTGCATTGGACTTCCACCTTTGAGATTTTAGTGGCCAAGTCGCTTAGCTGAGATGCCAGTGCGGTCAGCATGAGGACCATTTGGACTCCTTGGCTCATTTCAACCAAATTACCACTACTCTGCTCAGCCATGCTCATCTAAATGGACAACTCAACGAAGAACAAAACTAAAAGTAAAATTAGTAAACTAGAACTCAGAAGAACAAGAAAATCTACAAATATAAAAATTCTCAAACAACACCACTCCCCGGCAGCGGCGCCATTTTGATGCTTATCATGACCAACGACACTAACCTACGGTATGAGTATCTACGATCGTCGATAATATAGTAACCCAACAAAAGGTTGGGGTTGTGTCCCAAGGGAGTGGTTCTGAGAATTAATAGAAAAATAAAATTTAGCTCTAATTAGTCGTAGATAAAGACATTAACGAAAAAAAACATTGTAAATTAAAAGGGGGTGACAAAAAAGTGTCAAATATGAATTGGGATTTTTTTATCACAAGTAGTAAAAATAACAAGAAAATCAAGTATGGGGAAAAGTTCTTCGGGTGTGACCGCAATACAAGTTGAGATAAATCGCTGGGTACATGCTTTTGATAGGAAATTTATAAGATAATAGTGACTAGGCTAAGCTTTAGATGGAAATAAGTTACCTCTCGGGAAACTTACCCCATTTCAAATGGGTTCCTCTTGGACACCTACTTGCCGCGTGAAGACAAGCCTATGCCTTACCCCACTCACTCTCTCAAGCTGAGTGTTAGGATATGGGACTAGGGTTCACCCTCTCGGGCTGAACCTCATGTCGACCCACTCCTTAAGACATCAGTCTAGTGGTCTTGGTTTTGCGACCTCCCTCTCGGGCAAGCCGAAAACACATGGGTGGTTTTGTATTTACAAATACAAACCCATTTACTTAAACCACAACCACTAGGTGAAATAACCATTAAAATACATCTAACCTATCATCAGGCAAGGCACAACAACAATATCAACACATATCTGCTAAATCACACCCCAAGAATGGGGGTTTTTAGTCACACATCAAGAAATAATAAAATACACTTACAATGATACTAAAATTAAATGGGTATAAGAAATTAAACCTTGATTTAAGCAAAGGAAGAAGAATGGAGAAGACCCACTTCCAACTTGGAGAAGATGAAATCCTTTTCTCTTCAAGTCTCCCACAAAATCCTCTCCAAACTTGAGAGAAAATATCCCAAAAATTACTATTCTATTATGGAAAACAAAATAAATGTTCGGCTCTCTAAAAATTAATAACAAGTTTAGTATTTATAGACTTAAAAAAATAGTGCTAGCGGATCTTTCCGTGAGGTTAGTCTATGTTGCCGAATGACTCGGTGACTCGCCCTTCTTCTGTTTCATATTCGTTCCGTGCTTTCCTTTCGCATCTTCACGTTCTAGACCATTGGGTGGTGTAGTTCTGCTTCGCGGAAATATTCGGCGAAGCTCCGACTGCTCCTTCATCGCCTTTTGGTCCTTCTTCTTCAAGGCTTCGTGTACCGGAACAAAGGGTGGAGTGCGTCCCTTCGGCGAGTGGCCAAGTGTGCTTGGCGATGCTCAGGCTTTAGCTTCTTCATTCTTTTCAGCCTTTTTGTTCCTTTTTGCACCTAAGTGTTCATGCTTTCACCAAAACTTCAATTACCTTAAACTTAAGAGTTTTCATCAGATATTGAAACAAAATAAGTATTCGAGGACACTATTTCTATCAAAATAAAACCCTAAATGAGTCCAATTTGTGGACTCATCAATCCCGGGTAGGGAAAAGTTAGAGTGTGAAGGGGTGTACAAGCCTAAGCCAACTAAGGATTATATTTTGCATCCAGGCTAGGAAACTAGTGGGGCAGGATTTTTTGGCATATTTGGCTCATATCCGGGATGTCGATGCAAAGTCCCCCTCTATTTGGTCTATTCCGATAGTAGCTGAGTTGAAGGAAGTGTTTCCTACTGATTTACCTGATATGCCTCCGGATAGAGATATTGAGTTTTGTATTGACGTGGAGCCGGTTGTTCACCCAATATCTCTCCTTATTAGATGGCTCCAGCAGAGTTAAGAGAGATTAAGACCCAAATCCAAGAGCTCCTTGATAAGAGTTTCACCTGTCCTAGTGCTTCCCCGTGAGGTGACCCTGTCTTGTTTGTAACGAAGAAGGATAGTAGAATGAGGATGTGCATAAACTATCGATAATTGAATAGGTTTACCATTCAATATAAGTACTCATTGCCTCATATATATGATATCTTCGACAAGTTGCAAGATGCATTAGTATTCTAAAAAATTGACCTAAGGTCTGGGTATCATCAGTTAAATATTAGGCCCGGTGATGTACCCATGAAGGCATTCAAGATCCGTATGGGCACTATGAGTTCTTGGTGATATCATTTGGGTTGACCAATGCACCTGCAACCTTTACAAGTTTGGTATATGGTGTGTTAAAACCATTCCTGGATTCCTTTGTAATTTTCTTTATTAGTGACATTTTTTTCTATTAGAAGAGTAAGGAAGAGCATGCAGACCATCTTCATATTGTTCTGCATGTCCTTGGAAAAAAAAAATTATGCAAATTTTTCTATGTGTGAATTTTTGTTGTTCTCATTTGCCTTTTTGGGACATGAAGTTTCAAAAGAAAGGGTAATGGTAGATCCCTAAAAGATTGAAGCAATTAAAAACTAGGTCCGACCTAGTTCTGTGATTGAGGTTAGAAGTTTTGTGGGAGGTTGCCAACTACTATCGACAGTTTATGAAGAATTTTCCCTCTATTGCCATGCACTTGACAAGCCTGACTCATAAGGAGGTACCTTTTGAGTGGACTAACAATTGTGAAGAGCGCTTCCAAAAGCTCAAGACTCTTCCGACCACAACACCTATTCTGACATTGCTAGTGGAAGGTAAAGATTTCATTGTTTATTGTGATGCTTCACATTCGGGCTTGGGTTATGTGTTGATGTAGGATATAAATTTCATAGTTTATGCCTCGCGACAGTTAAAGATTCATGGAAAAAACTACCCGACGCATGATTTGGAGTCGGCAGCGGTAGTGTTTGCTCTCAAGATTTAGAGACATTATTTCTATGGAGTCAATTGTGAAGTGCTTACTTATCATCACAGTCTACAACATGTGTTCACTCATAAAGATTGAACATAAGACAATGAAGATATATGAAGTTACTTAAAGATTATGTGTAACTATTCAATACCATCTGGGAAGGCTAATGTGGTGGCAGACACATTAAGCAGGAAGAAAGTGAGTATGGGTAGTTTAGCTTGCTTGGGTGTGTCAAGGCGACCCTTGGCTAGGGAGATCCACACCTTGGAGTCCAGGTTCATGTAGTTGGGCATCTTAGAGAAATGTGGGGTATTGGCCAGCTTTGAGGTTAGACCCACTTTCATTGAGGAGATCAAAACCAAGTAGTTTGAGGATGAACGTTTAAATGAGATCAGAATGAAGACAGTGTCTGGAAGGGCACAAGATTCTCTTATTAATGCATGTGGTAGCTCAGTTTTAGGGGGAGGATTTTTGTTACTCAAGTGGATGACTTGATTCAAAATGTGTTGACAAAATCTCATGGTTCACGGTACTCTATTCATCTAGGTGTGACAAAGATATATCAAGACTTGAAGCGACTTTATTGGTGGTGTGGGATGAAGAAACAAATAGCTGAGTTTGTGGCTAAGTGCCAAAACTGTCAGCAGGTAAAGTATGAGAATCAAAGGCCTGGCAGTTTGCTTTAGAGAATGTCCATCCCTGAATGGAAGTGGGAAAGGATAACTATGGACTTTCTGGTTGGTCTTCCCAAGACCCTAGGAAATTTTGACTCCATTTGGGTTGTGGTTGACAGACTGACTAAATCATCCTACTCCATTCAAGTCAAAGTAGACTATAATGCCTAGAAGTTAGAAAAAATTTATCTTAAGGAGATAGTAAGGCTGCACCGGTTGCCCCTTTCTATCACCTCAGACCGTCGTACGCAGTTGACATCGATGTTTTGGGTAAGTTGTATGAAGAATTAGGCACTCAACTCACTTGCAGCATAGCTTTTCATCTATAGACTGATTGACAATCGGAGAGGACAATTCAAGTGTTAGAAGAAATGTTAAGGGAATGTGTAATTTACTTTGGAGGGCATTAGGATAAATTCCTACCTTTTTGTGAGTTCTCCTACAAAAATAGCTATCACTCTAGTATTGACATGGCACCGTTTAAAGCACTTTATGGGAGGGGATGTAGATCGCCCATAAGATTGTTTGAGGCTGGAGATGTGAAACATTTGGTGGTGGAATTGGTAAATGATGCTCATGATAAGGTGAGGAGTATCCAAGCTAAGCTTCTAGCTGCTCAGAGTCGACATAAAGAGTATGTAGATCGTAAGGTAAGGGGCATGACTCTTTAGGCTGGTGAACAAGTTTTTATGAAAGTGTCACCTATAAAGGGGGTGATGAGATTAGGCAAGAAGGGAAAGCTCAGTCCTCTCTACATTGGCCCATTTGAGATCCTTGACTGTGTAGGGCTAGTTGGTTATTGGTTTTCTTTACTGCCTAGCCTATCAGAAGTCCATCAAGTGTTCCATGTGTCCATGTTGAAGAAGTATCATGGGGATGGAGATTACATCATAAAATGGGACTCAATTTTGTTCAACAAAGATCTTCAGTATGAAGAAAAACCGGTAGCAATCCTTGATCGTGATGTCTGAAAGCTCAGAACCGAAGAGATTAAGTCATTGAAATTTCAATGGAAGTATCATCTAGTTGAGGAAGCTACATGGGAAACTGAGAAGGGCATGAGAGACAAGTATCCCAAGTTATTTGACGATTCAGCTACTCTATTCTTGCCTTAGCATAGTTTTCCTAATTTGTCACATGGGGGCACGTGATGGGTAATTTGATATCTATTGTAACGACATGTTCTCATCGTTATAGATAAGCCAATGGGGAAGGAATTTAAGCCAGAAAACATCTGAGTAGTAACTTGTAAATTTCCAGCCTAGGCCTGACTTTGACGAAATCTAAGTCAGGTGAGGTCTAGGGTAATCCAGTTATGGATGACGGATTTGATTATGAATATAATTATTTGAGTAGATATCTAAGATGATAAGAATCATGTATGGCTATACGGAATTGAATTTGAGCAGGTAGAACTCTCGTAATTGATCTTAGCGTGAAAGGGTAAGTTTAAAACGTCAAAGTTTGAGGGTGTGTTGTGAAATGAGGACTTAGAACACAAGTTTTGAGTCACAATCTCCATGCAACCCACCATGGCAGGATTACTCCCGCCATTCTAGGGCCTCACGACGGGATTTGGCCCTCTATGGCGAGCCAGTTGTGAGTAAAAATAGGAAAAGTCTCAAAAATGTTATTTTTCTACAAACTTCGTTATTGGAGAGCAAGAGGGAGACCTAGGGCTGTTTCTTTTGGTTTTTTTCTAATTCCCACGTTAAAAGCTATTTCCATTTCTCCCCTATTCGTAAATTTATTCATAGAACTTAGAATCCTTGATATTTATCCTTGGGGAGGGTTTCGGCTTGAATTTAATGGTGGAAAACGTGCTAGTTGGATGTTGGGACCATAGGGCTAGCTAAGGGATATTATTTAGATATAATTCGGGTAAACTAGGCCTTTATTACTGAACCTTTGCATAATTACTTATTTTAGACCAAGAACAAGCAGAGAGACTCCGAAACACTAAAGTTCCTTAAGAGTGTTTATGCTTAGTTTCAAGGTAGTGATGATTTGATTTCCCAACAGTTTTATATGTGCTTACGAACTGCTCCATTGTATTCATGCATGTGTGTGAATAGGAAAAGATGAAATGAATCTAATGAAATGGCTATTAGTGATTTCGCAGCATGCAATGAACCTATTACCTGATTGTACGATACAAGTGTATAAATTCCTTATGGTGTTGATTCTGTTAGTGATTGTGGTTGATTGGATCGGGTGTCACGTTCCAACACAAAATTTGATAGGATGTCATGTTTTAACACATATTGGATTGTGTGTCATATTTCGACACATTATTGGATCAGGTGTCACATTTCGACACATTATTGGATCATGTGTTACGTTTCGACACACTAACAGTTTGAGTGTGGGTTCCATGAGAGAACCATCATTGACTGTTGCATTTGAGATTGATATTGTGAAACCGATATATTGAGCATGAACAGGTAAATTTTTGTTCTTTCTGTATATGTGTGGGTTACTATATTGTAGTTACTTACTTGAATAGCCATGTGATCCTACATGTACACTATTGTTTGTGTACTGATACTAAACTTGCTCTTTCTTTGTCGAGTACAAGGCATCTTTAGGCGGTTGTTGAGAGACCTCAACTAGGAGATCACTGACATTTCGAGTTCAAGGGAGAGCCAGTTCATTCAGGCTACCATGAATACATCTAGGGTCTTAGTCAATTTCCTTCGGACTTAGACCTTTCAGGCTCTTACTTTATGTTTACTTTTTTTGGGGTTGCATCGGCTTATCTTAGATCATTTAGTTAGAAGTTTTTGTACAATGACTTTCAAGTTCTAGGGGTTGAATTTCGACTTGCTTATGTTGGTTTTGATAACGTACCGAGTTTATGGGAACTCATCTTTTAAATTGATTATTTAAAACTGTTTCCACATCTTTAAATGCATGTCTTTTTGTTAGTACTATTTAGTTAGATTATAGTAATGATTCTCCCATAGGATGGTTAGTGTGGGTGCCAATCACAGCGGTTTGGGTCATGAAAATGCTTCTCTAGTTGTGAGATATTGATTTTCATCTCAAGTGATTTTGAAGATTAACGGCTTTTTCTAGGTATACTCCTTCTACTCGGACTTGGATATTTACTTTGTTCTTAAGGTGAGCTCTTGCTATTTAAATTAAAAATGAGCTTAAAAGTTGACTTTTTTCTAGATAAGATCCTGAGCTTGAAATGCGGATTAACCTTATTCTACAAGTGGATCTCTAAAACTAGTACAAGTCAGCAGCATGATTATAAACATGTGGAGCTAAGTCGATCGGAAGACTTTAAAAATCTAGAGCTAAGAGGTGACGTTGGGAAGCACCTTAAAACCAATAATGATTGTCTAAATATAGCTGCAGGTACAAGGAAACCAGTTATTGAAGAACAACGAAATGCAAATTTAAATCAGTTATTTGGAAAGCCATTTACACAAAAAGCAAAAAACCCATTAACCATAGAACCACAAACTTCGACGTATGCAGATAGCCTACAACATTAGAAAAAGGTATATAACCACATCACAAGGGCATACATCGACAATATATACAAAATACAGAGTTACCTCAACCTCAATCCCAGATCTACCACTACAAAAGATACAAACCAAGACTATACAACCCAGAAATTACAAGGATACAACAAGCTAATTGCACAACCAAAAACCAATGCTAACCTAGTTAAAACATGTTATAATTATGGATTAATAAGTACTGCATATACTACGATGGAGAAGAATTAAGCGGTATACCAGAATTATACAAAGCATTTATTATATACAAAAGAGTAACCAAAGGGAATTTATTTTATGTAAAATTCTACACGGCAACAACAGAGATATTACATGAGGAGATAAAACCTCTGATTCAAGTTATAAAGATAGGCTTGACCAAAGATATGTTAATACCAGAAGATAGCGGAGAACAACCAGAAATACCAAAAATTGGGATACCCAGTTTTTATGCCAATAAAAGAATAATTGGTATATCAACTATAATACAAGAACTAGCCAACAACTATTTGAATGGAAATGCTATATGGAGTTACTATTCTAGAGATCAATTAATGATTTATTCTAACTCAAGGGAGCTAAGGAAGTCAGATATGGATGAAGTCCAGAAATGGATTTTATCATTATTAAAACCAGAAGAAAGACCTACAACAAGAGCATTAAAGGCAGGATTTATTTCTTCAGAACTATTGACTAGATATTGTAAGCTAATTGGACACAAATATCCTGACCATATATGTTTAAAATGCAATGGAGAAGATAATGTGATTCCCGATGTCCAGCTGGAATGATAAAATAAGAAAAGATAGAGACGGAATACTAAGAGATAAGAAAAGAGGAAAAGGACACAAAGGTAAAGGAAGATAAGAGGAAAAAACATATTTGGCCGACAAAGCCAAAAGTAAATAGTGTAAAGAGTGCATTATTATGTAAAAAAGTCGTAAAGTGTACAGTAGTGACATAATTGTAAAGAATAGTATGTAAAAAAGTCGTAAAGTGTACAGTAGACACATTATTATAGTGAATAGGATAGGATTAGAATTGTCTATATAAAGGAATGTATATGTAACGTAAAGAAAAAGTCTTCAATAAACAAAGCAAGCTTTCATAAAAACACTCTCAATACTCTCAAATACTTAAGATATTCATACTTAATAGATAATGGAGCAACCTTCAGATATCATGGATAAGCAAGAGGCAAAGGTATATTGTTCAATAAATATGCAGAACTAATTTCATATATTCCTGAATCTCATACATATGACTGAACAAGTTTATGCTAGTTATTATGTATTAGAACTATTTAAATCATGATTTCTAGTTTATTAGCACACTGGAAATATGGAGAAAACTTCTATACTATGTCATCCTAATGTTGAAACCGATAAGGCGAGGAAAGCCGTAATAGGGGAGTAAACAAAGTTGAGGCGCTGATAAGAAGAAAGTATCCGCTAAAGTACGATGCTAGTAGTGACAGGAGAACATGATAAACAGATAATCTAGTTCATAATGATCTAATATAAATTTAATCGATTATCAGTATGATAGGAAGGAATAATTGAAAACAAAAACTTGCATAACATTTTGCCTTAGTTTGTAGTAATGAATGTTTTGTGAGAAAAATAAAATATTGTGCTTAGCTTTGAATCGAGACTCTGAATGATTCGAGATTTTGTTGTGTGCATTCTAGAGATGGCTTTTGGAATGTTTCAATCAACTCCATTTTTCATGATGATCTAGTTAAATTGGATTTTTTCAGTCTAAATCCCAATATTCAGAAGGGTACTGCTAAACTAAATCTCATTATGTATAAGGGTTCTGTTAATCCTAAATCTCATTATGTAGGAGGGTCCTACAGTCTAAATCCCATTATGTAGGAGGATCCTGCTAAGTCCCATTATGTATGAGGGTCTTTCTGAACTAAATCCATTATGTTGAAGTGTCCTTCTAAACAAAATCTCATTATATAGGAGTGTCCTTCTAAAATAAATATCATAATATATAAGGGTCCTACTAGTCTCATTACGTAGAAGGGTCCTGCTAAACTTAATCTCATTATGTAGGAGGATCCTACTAATACCATTATGTAGGAGGGTCCTGCTAGTCCCATTGTCCAGGAGGGTCCTGCTAAACAAAGTTTCATTATGCATAAGGTTCTGCTAACCTATTATATATGAGGGTCCTGCTTCCCATTATGTAGGAGGGTCCTACTAATCCCATTATGTATGAGGGTTCTACTAATCTCATTATGTAGGAGGGTCCTACTAATCCCATTTCAAGGAGGGTCCTTCTAAACTAAGTCTCATTATGTAGGAGGATCCTTCTAATCTCATTATGTAGGAGGGTTCTGCTAGTCTAAATCACATTATGTAGAAGGGTCCTGCTAAACTAAATTCTATTATGTCGGAGGGTCCTGCTAATCCCATTGTCCAGGAGGGTCGTGGTAGTCCCATTATGTATGAGGGTCTTGCTAATTTCATTATGTAGGAGGTTCATGCTAATCTAAATCTCATTATGTAGGTTCCTGCTAATATTATTCTCTAGGAGGGTCCTACTACTCCTATTATGTAGAAAGGTCCTGTTGATCCCATTATGTATGAGGGTCCACCAAAGTCTAAGTTTCATTATCAAGAGGGTCCTGCTATACTAAACTCCATTTTCCAGGAGGTTCCTTCTATACGAAGTCTCGTTGTCTAAGAGGGTCCTACTATACTAAATCACATTGTTTTGGAGGATCCTGTTATACTCTATCTCGTTGTCTAGGAAGATCCTGCAAAACAAAATCTCATTATGTAGGAAGATTTTGCTGAACTTATTCATCAAATAGAATCACCACACATTATTTTTTTGTCCCAGTTTGCACCAGAGAATATTATGTTAGCTTATAGCATAAATGAGAAATACATATACCAAAAGAAAAATGTAAGACATATATGCAATTAGGGTGTTTGTTCCCTTGGAATAAAACATGATTGGGTGTTTGTTCATTAAAATACCAATAGGGTGTTTGTTCCCTAAGGTTAAAATACAACTTGGGTGTTTGTTCCCTCGAAATAACAGATAATATAGTGTTTGTTCCTAAAATACCAATAGCGTGTTTGGTCCTACGGTCAAAATTCAACTAGGGTATTTATTCCCTAAAACAGAAAGATAATAGGGTGTATGTTCCCTAAAATTCCTCTAAGGTGTTGTCATGACCCAGGGGTACCCCCTAGACGTAACATGGCGTACTTGACCCCGATGGGGTCTCATACAAGCCCTTAGCATATCATAACATAAAGTATTAGAACAATAAGAGTAAAAATGCATTTAAGTCCAAATGTCTTTATAAAAGAAAAGCAGAAGTATAATTTGTCTCATTTAGCCATCTATTACAATTCATGAGTCAAAATAGGGTCACAACCCCAACAACATAATCCGAAATAGAAAGTACTAAAGAGAAACTCAAAATGAAATGCCTTGTCCTCGAATTATGAGGGCTCACCACAAGTAAGGAGAATAGTCAAACCGAGCTTGAAACAAAGGATAACCGCCTTAAGAACCGGAACCTACACTTTAGACAAAATATAGAAAATATGGGTTAGTAAAAAAATGTACTAAGTATGATAGCCATGCAACAAATCATTGAACACATGCTAAAAGGACATTTTGATTGAAAACCATGCATTTTAACAAGTTTAAACTCATCATGAATACTTTGGAAAAGCATGAGTCATAAACCATATTACAATGCATAAATTATCATCTCATAATGCAACATATCATAAGTACCCTCAAAGTCTACCTTTACAATGCATGAGTAAGATCTCATACTCCTACCCATACTAAGTAAAGCTTCTTGAGTAGCTATGATTCATAAATCATTTTGTTATCCGTATTAACGTATTAGAGAATAAGCCTCAACCGACATAGGACATGTGCGCTAAACATGGAATCCGGTGTCTACCTCACACCGAAAAGGGGCATCCTACTTGCCTAAGGTAGAACCAAACTCTTATCTTAGGTGGATCCACTAGCTAAAGACCTATGCGGGCACATAGTTATTGGATAAGGAGATTGCTACTAGAAACCCAACCTCAACTAACGGAAGAGCTCCTATCTCATATCAATATCCACTCGGTACTAAGCATTGATTCCCACAATTTACATATTATGTCTTGACTTAAGTTCATAATCACGGAAGAAGGTCTTGACAATCAATCCAACATAATCATGCTATAGCTCCAAGATTCCTTAGGTGAGACTAGTCTTCCAACCTTACAATCATCATATGTGACAAACCTTTCACATCATATCATATTCATATATAAATGTGTTCATGAGGATAACAACTCAACACAATAACAAATAGATCATGATCATATTCACTTTACTCTCAAAGTGTTCTTATAGCCTTTACATAGCCCTCATTATCATGCATAATTCACATATCTTGCCCCTTCAAGGCCACAATACATCAACACATCCACAATTACTTCAATATAAATGAATTATAGTATAATTCAAGTAACCCAACTATAACAAGCATAATCTCATATCATCCTTCAAAAATCAACAAGTCACATCATAAGATCCAAATTTGAAAAATTAGGGATTTCATGGGTTCTTGGGGGAATTCACCATAACTCAACATTAAATAATCAATACAATCATAATCCATCATAAATCAACCATTAAAAACATTTTTAAAAAGAACCCACAAGATTGAAGTCAAACCCTAACTTTGGGGAAATCACTAGTTTTGAAATTGGACTTAGAGGGACTCCTTAGATGGAAATTATCCAATAATGAAGGACTACCATACCTTAGTTATTATTCTTCAAATAAATTGAGTGAAATAGCCTTGATTCTTCAAGCCCTAGCTCCACTTTTACTCTTCTTCTTCCTTGAGTTCTAGAGAGAGAAATTTTGTGTAGAAGATGAACTTTAAGGGTTTTGATTTGGGTGTTTGGAAAATATGAAGTAATGGGTGTATTTTGACTTAAAAATACTTAAATAGTACCCCTAAATTCACCCAAAATGATTCCACTTCAATTGGAATTAAACGTAAAAACCCCAAAATAACCCTCACTTTAAGTGAGGTGCCAGGCACCACGACCCAACTTCACGAGCCATCAAGGGCACCAAGGCCCATGGCGGTTCCCATGGTCCCTTGACCAGTATCTCCCTCAATTTGACAAGCCTCCCAAATGGTGAAGGCAACCCCACAAGCCTTCCCACGGTCTGTGGTCTTCACCACGAGCCGTAAAGTGGCTCGTAAAGGGGAGCCTTTCTTGGGGCAGCCTTGTGAGCTCACTGCCTCACCAACCACGGGCGGCACCATGGCTCATGGTGGACACCATGGGTCGTGAAGGCCCTCGTGGTGATGGTGGGCAGTGGCTAGGTGCATTTTGGCAGCCTTGGCCCCCTTGCCATGGCCCTCACCCAATTACCATGGCCTTTGCCCTTAACTCTTGATGTTAACCCTCAGGTTTAGGCTCTAGTTTAACCTACTATTTTTCAGAGTGTTACAAGTGTTTATTCCCTAAGGTAAAAATGCAAGTAGGGTGTTTATTCCCTAGAAATGAAAGATAATATATTTTTTGTTCCCTAAATGCCTCTACAGTATTTGTTCCCTAAGGTCAAAATGCAACTAGGGTGTTTGTTCCCTAGAAATGAAAGATAATAGGGTGTTTTTTCCCTAAAATACCTCTAGGGTGTTTGCTCCCTAAGATCAAAATGCAACTAGGGTGTTTGTTCCCTAGAAATGAAAGATAATAGGGTGTATGCTCCCTAAAATGCGTCTAGGGAATTTGTTCCTTACATTCAAAATGCAACTAGGGTGTTTGTTCCCTAGAAATGAAAGATAATAGGGTGGTTGTTTTCTAGAAGGTCTCTAGGGTGTTTGTTCCCTAGAAATGGTAGTGATTTTTTTTTATAACAAATAAAAATGTCCTAGTTTTTGAAACTGAGGAACTTTGAAACTCTTTTTAATTTATCATTTTTTTTATTTTTTAAGTAAAAAAAATGATTCAATTTTGATCTTTCAAAGATATAAAATTTTATTCTGTAAGGTCGAGCCCAGTTGTAGGACTGCCTCCGTATCCTGCATAACAAGAATAAGGTCAACATAGTTCATATATCAAAGTTTTTTTCTGTCTTTTTGTTCTTATTTTTGGTTACAAAAGACAACTTTAAAATAGAATACTAGAAGATGAAGAGAAAAAGTCAATTCAAGGTTGAGAATGTTTTGGCTTTAGTTGGTACCAACAGTTAGTATTATACATATGAATCACCTTCAACTACTTTCAAACAAATTTGAGGTCAACTTTGAGTAATTCCTATATTTTCAAATGGTACCTCTGTCACGACCCGAGAGCACCCCTAGTCGTAACACGACGTACTCGACCCCAAAGGGGTCTTATACAAGCCTCATAGCATTCATTCATCGCATAGGTAATAAAAATAGTACAAAATTTAAAAAAATTATTCAAAAACCATACAATCTATCAAAATACTCATTTAACAATCTTTCAAAACACACAGCGGAAGTCTAAGTCTCACATGGACATCTTAGACAAGACTTTAAACAAGATAGGGTCACGACCCTTTACAATCTAAGTCTTAACAATAGTCTTAAAACATAAAGAAACTTGAAACATAAAGTCCATGTCCTTGATCTATGAGGACATACCAAAAGATGTCTTGATAGAACTCTAATTCCAAGCTTCATTAGAGAATGCAATCACTTGCCGGAACCTACACTTGTAGTAAAAATAAGAGAAATATGGGTTAGCACACAAAAAGTACTAAGTATGATGACCATGCAAGAACATGCTCTAAAAGGGACATTTTGACTGGAAACGATGCATTATGCCACTTTTTAGAAATATCATGAATAATAGCATAAGAGACATCAAAGACAAATATAATCATCACACAAGTCATAACATCAAATTTGAGCAATATCAACATGTAACTCTTCACCTTCACATATAGCCTTCACCTCAAGTAACCCTCATGCTATACCTTGTGTAATGTATGAATAGCGTCCCATACCACCATCCACACCAAGGTACCACACTAAAGTCACCAAAAGTGAACTTACCATTCAACCTTTCCATTTCCAAGAATACGCATACACAAGAGACCTAAATCTTTAACAAGTTATTTCACCACATAAGGACCATCACCTAAGACAACCCCTAAGTCATACTTGTGCAATGTGCAAGTAACATCCCATACTACTACTCGCACTAAGTACTCCTTTGAAGTCACCATAGACAAGGCACATTCAAATACAATAAGTCACAACAAGGAAGTAACTCACATAAAATTCAAGTATAGCATGCATCATTACATCAGGCATTCAAATCAACATTCTTTCTTAACTTTATTTAGAGGACTCTCATACAATAGTCATTAAGACTTAGAGAACTTAGTATAGCCCTCTTGAAGCCTACTCGTGCCATGTATGGATATCATCCCATACTACTAGCCACACTTCATGGAACTCCTCAAGAAACTATAATGCACATCTTACATGTTGGGAATAACTGTTTAATCTACATATACCATGAGAGCTAGACCATGGAATCCGATGTACTATCCCACATCGTAAGGGTTGGTATACTTGCCTAAGGTAAACCAATTTTTAGCTTAAGTGGATCCACTTGCTAGACCTATATGGGCACACAGTTAAGGGACAAGGAGATTGCCACTAGATACCCCACCTCAACTCACATGAGGACATCCATCTCAAGATATATCTCAAGAGTTTGCTACTAGAAACCCCACCTCAACTCACATGAGAGCTTCCATCTCATTCAATATTCTCTCGATACTTAGCCTACATTCCCATAGAGTATTTTACCATTCATCACATTAAGGGATAAGAGATTGTTACTAGACACCCACCTCAACTCACGTGAGGGCATTCATTCCACCCAACATTCATTCATTGGATAGCTCGTAGATTCAAAGATGAGAATAACCTTTTGTCTAAGAATTCCATTATCGTTCATTAGTGTAAGATCAAGAATATTCTTTCAATCAACACATTATTATCATTCATTAGAGTACAATTATGAATAGCTTTTCAATAAGTACTTCCTCATTAAAATTATCATTGAACCTCATTCATTATTCATTCAAGTTTTTTAATAGAGAGTCAACCTCCAATCCTAACACAACTAACTTCTAGACATACTCATCATTCATCCATTTAAAACAATCACATATTCATCATATCACATTCATATATACAACATCATGATAATACTTCAATTCCTCACACTATTCCTTCAAGGCCATGATCACAACATACATAGGAACTAAACACCTCCACCTTTCAAGTGGATCAACAATTCAATCACAATTCTAATACATCAAGTAATTAGGTCAAACTTGCCCTTTCAAAACTATGATCACAGATCCTTAATTTAACAACAATTCACCATAATAAGGCATAGATGATAATACAATTAAATAATCTAAATCAATCTAAGAATAAATCCACCATCATTCATTCATAATCAATAGACCCACTTCAGAAGTCACAATTTAGAAATTGAGAGAAATCATGGGTTTATAGAGTAAAATCATCTTAAATCATTAATTAAACATCAATATAATCATAGTTTATCATTTGTGAACGTTTGATATAAGAACTCATGAGATTGAGTGAAACCTAGGGCTTTTCATTAATTTGAAATCACTTTGAAACTTCTTTGAAATTGACTCTAGGGTGAAAGCTAACCCTAGATGAAGGATCACCATACCTTGCTACTGATTCCCCACGAAAATTGAAGAAGGACCACCTTGAAATCCCCAACTCTAGCTTAATCTTGACCTTGATCTCTAATGGAGTTTCTAGAGAGAATATCTTTGGGAGAGAAAGGTTTGATTTGAGAGGTAAAGTCTAAATGAGGGTTTCAATGTTTTAATACTCTTAAAATACCTTAATACACTTAGAATAACCGTCCATGCACTTTAAAATACTTGGGGTGAATTTACCAATTCAACCCTCACTTAGTCGAGCCAAAAAATCAGATTGCAGGTCCAATCCACGAGTCACCATCCACGGACCGTGGATGGATTGATGGGACCATACTGTCCCTTCATGGTTTGGATCAGAGAGCCTCCATTGGGGGTATTGACCTACGGAGGCCATCCACGAAGCGTGGATGGACCTACGGGGCGTGGATAGACCTACAGGGCGTGGACCCCTTCCGTAGGTCACCCCCTTTTGGCCAACTTTGGTAATTTGGGGCAGCCTTGGGGTTAGACTTAGGGTCCTCCTCAAGGACCCCTAGGGTGGTCCTTGGGGAGTCGTACCTTGATGTTTGACCACTAAACCCCTTAACCAAAGCTCGGTACAACATACAACAACATCAAACCTCACACCAACTCAAACGCACACACGTTAGGCTCTAGTTTCACTAGTTCATTTTTAGGGTCGTTACAACCTCAAACATACTTAAGTATTTACAAGATTAGTTCATATTGCATAAATTAGGATGTTTTAGAAGTCACTCACACTCATAAAGATGTTTAATACATGAGATTGAGATACCATATGTTTGACCCTCATATAAGTATCCACTAATGTGAGAACGTCAAAAATAAGATCAAATAGGACATGTCATTGTCTTGTAAAGTAGGTTTAGGGAAAGGTAGGATAATCATTTGGGATATAGTGACTATTTCTTCCTTAAAAATAGCACTATACTCTTTTTGTTTTTTCATTTTCGCATTTGACCTTTGTTTTCTTGAAAGAGTCTCCTCATTTATTTTCTTTTTTTTTTCTCATTTTCCCTCCTTTTCCTTGGAGGTTTTTTTCTCTTTTTTTCTTTTTAACTTTTCTTTGTGTGTGTACGTTTTTTTGGACTTTCACATATTTGACCTTTTCACTTTATCATCAAACTTAGATCTTTGGCACTATGTAGATAATTGATAGTACGTTCAAGGAGGTAGGTCCCAGGAAAAGTGCATTTATGCACTCAAAAGGATATATGCTAACATGTGGTTATTCAAATAAAAGGGTTTTAGGCTCGAAATGAGAGTTTCATGGATAACATGTCATTTAGTAGTCTTTAAAGGCACAATCAGATCAAAGAAAGCCTATAAATCTTTTCCAAGTTAAATGTTGCTCGAAATTTTGCCTCAACCAACATTCGGGCCAAGTTCTAGATGAAAAAAGGCATGCATTGATTTTTATATCTAAAGCTCACCACACAATGCACAAGAAACAATAAGGTCGAATTTATTTTAAGCGTTAAATTTAAACAAGATAATTTCTCAGTATTACATAAATATATTAAGAGGTACCAAAACAATCTATGGATCACAACAAAGTTGGTTTGTCTTGCCAAATAGTTTAACATTTTTTTTCTTATGCACAATTCTAAGTATGTTGCTACCAACGAAGTCAAGATATTTTTAAAAATTAAATAAATAAATAAATAAAAATCCTTTAAAAGAAATATCGTAACTTAAATACATTTTTTCATATTTTTTTAAGATTTTAAAAGAAGGAAGAGAAATATTTTTATTTGAACTTTGAATAAACCCTTTTTTTGCCCTTTTTTTGTGATGAGGATTTTCTACATTTTTCCTTGGTTGGACTGAACCTTAAAATAAGGCTGCCTAGGTATCTTTTCAAAGAAAGAATCAGGTCATACGCAGTTCAAGAAGACCATAATTAGCAAACTTCATTTTTTTTATAGGAAGTAAAAACTTTCTTTTAGTATTTTGAACAAATTATACAAGATTTTTCTTCATTTTATTGGATATTTTTAATAAGAAATAATTTTTTTTGAAATTTTTGAGTAAAGATCACCGAACCCGAGGAGAGCTGCCTGCATATCTCATTGTGGTGAGAATTAGGTGTGCATAGTTTGTCCACTTTTTGACAGTTAGGAAAAACTTTAAGATATTGAAACTTGACTTGATAAAAACATTATTTTCAAAGTATTATGAAAGCAAAATTTTTTAATTTTGTGTACTAATTGTGAAAAGAAATCTAAATAATTTTTTTGTTCTTTTTTATTAAGTAGTGCAAAATTATTTATTTTATTTTTAAGAAATGTATAATAACTTCTAAACGAAGAAATATGTTTCTGTTTTCTCCTTTTATTAAATTTATAAGAAAAAAATAACTTTTTTCTCATTCCACTAATCACACTATGGCCTCATTTTTTTCATTAAGATCAAGACGTCTGAATCTGAATGAATATATGAACGATTAAGATGTTATCTTTAGATCTAAACACTGAATGATTAAGATTGTTTGTTTTTCAATAGTTGAATCAACATAATTTCTTTGTTTATAAACATAATGAATATGCAATTGAAAATAATAATTAAATATTAGAAATATTTAAATATAATAAAATAAATTAGTATTTGCACACAAAAAAATAATTTATGTTCGCTAATGATGGTGAATATGATTTGAAGAATATGTGGTGGTTAATGATGTGTTGGTGATAGTCAGTGACACTGCTAATTGTGCTAATGAATGTGGTTGTAGTAGATATTGACCTTAACGGTGGTAGTGGCTAATAATTATGGTGAAATGCTAATAGATGTAATTATAATGATAGAAGTAATAGATCGTGTGATAACGACTGACAGTAGCAAATGACAACGGTGATAATTTGAACATTGAATAATTATGAAATTTTCCTTTTTAACATATAAATATAGTGACATGAGAATATTAGATTAAACAATAACAACATAACCATTATCGCCCTAAAAAATAAAATGTAAATGATATAATAATTAAATATTATATTAATATAACATAATAAAAATATCACAAACTTAATAAAATATATAATAATATAATATAATTTATAATTATTTAATTCGAACAATAAATAATATATGCATTGGAGTATAAGATGCTACAATGGTCAACAACAAAAAACTATATTAATGGGTACAAAAGAGCATGGTTCTCAAAGAATTGTGTAAAATACATAGATTTAATATTTATTCAAAGAACTGAATGGTTCAAACTATCGTTTAAATCTTAGCGAATCAGACCTCACAAGAGGCATTAAGTGATTGAATTTAAAAAAATACACTTGTTGAACTACAATCTGAATGATTAAGATTCAGACCTTCATTAAGTGCAAACATATGAGGCCTAAAATGGGTAAACTTACAAAGACTTTTTAAATAAATGTATTTTTATGTAGCACATAAAATGATCTAAGTTGTCGAGTAAGAGGGGGATACTTGTCCGAGACAGACCGAACTCTTGTTTCAAGTCTGACTAAGTCAAATGTAAATGATGCAAATAAGCAGAGCCTACTAATGACAATCACTTATGTGTTTCAGGTTTACTAGGCTTAAACCTAAAAAGAATGGTTTCTAGATTGACTTGCCTGAGCGGACACTCCAGCTAGGGAGGGTCAACTTGTTGGGTAGCAGCGCTATTCTGACTTTATTGCTGGTCCAACCCTGCCTAACATGTGTTACTATAAATCCTTCACCAGGTGCCAAAGTACTCTAGTTTTATCTCAGTATAAAGTAGGATTCATAGTTGCATTCATGTGATAGTGTGTGCAGTATTTTTAGAGACGCAGAGTGGTTGCGTAAGAGAAGATAATTTATTACAATTCAACAATACCAAAGTGACAAATGAGCAACAAGTAGCACATTAGACGATCATACACAATATATCCAAAAAAAAACTCATCTAAGCTTGAATTCTTGTTATTCCTCAACAAAGTCGTCAGAGATGTCACACCCCTTTTTGACTACGGAAAGAAATTTTTCAATATAAGTGATGGTATTGAATACATAATATTTCAATTTTTTAGAGTCACCACTTGGAATTGAGTTATCATGTTCCAACTCAACTTTTATGATCCCTAATCCAAAGGAAACGACTCTTTATTTTGGTATGAAAGAAAAAAGACCGAGTAAGGAATTATGTTGACAGAGGAGAAGGTATTAGGCATATCTCGAGTCCCGTGGCTATGGCATAGTTACTTTTATCAAGTTATACTTGACTAAAATTATTTTTGGATATATTATTACAGACCATGACTTGTTTGCATTTGCTTTTTGTGGAACTTTTATTTGGTCTCAACCTAGATGTGTTACCGCATTCTTGGTCTTGACATTTAGAGGCATAAATTCCTTCTTCGCATTGTACCTAATAATTTTATCTATAAATTTTATATTAAATTAATGAAAGTTAATTATATGTTTAGACAAGGTGTGTGTTAAATATATTTTTGGACAAGATGCGTCACTATATCTTTGAGTTCCTTTTAATTGTCTCAAAAAAGATGTGCAACCACATTCTTAATCGAAACAAATATTTTTAACATGCCTAAAAGTTCGTCTAATGTTAAAATCAAATATTTGTTCCTTATAAAGCAAAACATAAAATAAATCCAAACTTCTAGGATACAATCTAAAATTTGGATCATTTTATATCTTTTTAATTTATTTACTATAAAAATTAAGAATGCACATGTTGCAATTTTTAATTAATCCAACAAAAATAATGACGAATTCCTCAATAAATCTCTTTCTTGTTTGATAAATAAAAATGACACTAATTTTTTGAGCCTAATAATCTCTACTTTATCATTATTGGGATATAAGTTAAGACAAGAACGCCGCCACGGCCCATTCATTTTAAGAAATAACATCTAACGCATAAAAATCAATAAATAAAAATAATCACCAATTAAAGCTATCCTCATGCATTAAATAAAGATATACCACACAACCCAATTTTCATTTCAACCAAATTATGAATAAAAATAAAATTATAAGAAAGCTTATCACATAATTACATCAAATTCCATAAATACATTAAAGAGATAAGATAAAGTTGTACCTCAAATTTAAAAAATAAGTATCGCAAAATTTTAATCAAAGCTCAATTAGAACACCAACAAATCATGTTTAGTGTGTGGTATTGGGTATGTTTGCTATGTATTGTGTTGGTTGTAAGTATAGGACGGTATTGTATGATTATGTGTGTGTTGGTATGTGTTATAGGTTAGTGGTGTTGTTGTATGGTGAAAGTTAGGGAGTGGATTTGTGGTTTTTTTTTTTCAAGTGTGCTGATGGTCTTTTTCTTTTCATGAGTTTGTTTCTTTTTAATTTTTTGGCTCTTGTGTGTCTAAGTGGGAATTTAGGGTAAATTGTCGATGGTAGTCTATTGTGATGTAGTTGTCTGTAGTATATATGTAGGGTGAGGGAATGTAGAAAATGTGGGTTTGTAATGTGGGATAATGGGGGTGATGTGAGGTAGTGAGGTAGTTTAGGTTAATTTTTTTTTAAAAATATTATA